>PVIW01002017.1:0-246607 GCA_004026585.1 Noctilio leporinus | reverse complement strand
AACAGACAACTCACTGAGGAAGATATACAAAGGGCCCAGAGGCATATGAAAGAATGCTCAACATCACTAGTCATCAGAGAGATGCAAATTAAAACCGCAATAAGATACCACCTCACACCTGTCAGAATGGCAATCATCAGCAAATCAACAAACAACAAGTGTTGGCGAGGATGCGGGGCAAAGGGAACCCTCATACACTATTGATGGGAATGTAGGCTGGTGCAGCCACTGTGGAAAACAGTATGGGGTTTCCTTAAAAAACTAAAAATGGAACTGCCTTTTGATCCAGCAATTCCACTACTTGGACTATACCCAAAGAATCCTGAAACACCAATTCATAAGAACCTATGCACACCTATGTTCATAGCGGCACTATTCACAATAGCCAAGTGTTGGAAACAGCCTAAGTGCCCATCAGTGGATGATTGGATCAAAAAACTTTGGTACATTTACACCATGGAATTCTATATAGCAGAAAGAAAGAAGGAACTTGTACTCTTCGCAACAACATGGATGGAACTGGAGAGTATTATGCTTAGTGAAATAAGCGAGTCAGTGAAGGACAAATATCATATGATCTCACCCATTACGGGACAATAATGAGCAAAACTAACAACAAGCAAAACAGAACCAAGTATATGAATACAAGGAATAGGCCTGCAGTGGTCAGGGGGAAAGGGGTTGTGGGGAGTGGGGAGGCAGAGGCAAGAAAGGGGAACAGCTTAGACAAGAACCTAGTATAAAGGAACCATGGACATGGACAACAGGTGGGATTGACTTTGGGGGTAATGGGTGGGTGGGGAGGGGGACAGAGGGAAGCAAAAAGGGGATGGATGTAATACAACAACAATAAAATTTAAAAATATATATCTATATCCTTCCAAGATAAAATAACAACTCCACCACACAAGATTTCCTTTATTTTAAGGCTAATCTGTAAATATAAGACTATAATATTTAAATAAAATTACTATAGTTTTTTACAATTCCATTGCCAATAGTATTTCACTACTGCAATATTTCATGGTAAGTTTTTGGGAAAAATTTTCAAAGCCCTTCCTCTCAATAAATTTACTGAGAGGAATTTTAGCATAAACTTGACACCCAAATTGATATTTGTTGTTGGATATACTGTATATGTGTGTATAATATTTTTAAGTACAAATACCTTACTAAACTTCAAATAGGGTTACCTTATTATCATAATTATTACAAAATAATACACAATTCAATTACAAGTGAATTTATAGTAAATACAATATCAAAATAAACTACGATCTTGCTATTAATGCTTTTAGACAACTTCTAAAGCAAAGTTCTTTTCTGCCTTGCTTTATTTTATACATGTTTCAACTAGCTCATCTGTACTATAAGAAATGTACAGGAACTGTATGACACAACACATACCTAGTCTAGAAAACTATCTAGTAATTAAATGGGTGAATAGCTAGTATTGTTAGTCATATTGTTTCTGGAACATGCCAGAAAGGGGGTGGGGGAGCAGTGGGTAGTATAGTGCAGTATCTACAGCGAAGTAGACTGACTTTATTATCTTTACAGCCCATTTTACCTTTCAAGAAGTTCAGAGAACAAAAATGAACTTTATGGTCCCAAGCAACATTTTTTAGAAAATAGTAAAATCATTCATACATGTATCTCAATTAACATATCTTAAATACCCCAAAAAGGTATAAAATAATAAGACTGACAGGTGCATAGGAACTTATTGAACAAGTGACCCTACATTTTGTTTTCCTTCCTAGACAAGAAAAGAATCAAATGGCTTTCACTATTATTCCAAAAATTCAGAACCAAAGAGCCTATGTAAAAGTCTAAAACACCTAAAAGTCAAAAAACGGGCCTCACTTTTCTGCCACACCACGTTACATTCCCTTATCTTTAAAGTTCAATTTGTCTACTGCACATCTAATAAGGGGTTTTATCACAACTTTGAGGACTCATGTTTTGACACCCAAAAGAAGTAACACAATGCACGGAGCCACCCAAATCCCTTTAGAAGGTTGTTTAAAAGGCCTCCTGAGTCCCTTGCCATGTTACAAATCCATAAGAGTGTATAAAACTACAGAGCCAGGAAAGAAAAAAAGTGGAAAGGCTTCAGAACCACTGTTAATTTTCTGAGAGAGGTATAACAGATTTTTTTTTAATAAGTTAGAACATTACTTACTTTTCCCAGGTTTTTGGTGCAAAGCTTAGAAGGCAAGTTCCCTTTTTCCACAGTCTTGTTAACAGCAATCACTCAATGAGGTCAGGCAGCCCAAGATATCTAAAAATGGTGTAGAGACAGAAACATTAAAATTCATAGTCAGATTAGAAATTAAAAATCAAGACACCCCATGGTCATTCAGATTCTCTCTGCAAAATTAAAATATAGATATCTAAATGACAAGCTTTGTTAGCTACTTTTCTTTCAGAACAATTTAACAAGGCTTGCTAAGTCTAGATGCTGGTTTGATCTGTTGTTTTATTAAAGTTACTAAAGCAGGAACCAGCAAGACTTCTTGGCAATTGTTCACGGTAAAAATGTCCTTCCCAGGGAGTCATAAAAAGCATCTGAGGGAAGACCTGGACTTCTAATTATACTGACTTGGGGCAGAAGGTCTTCCTTCTTGCCTGTGCCCTCATCCAAAGATGGGCTCATGTCACACACAGGCAGTTGTAACAGAAGTGAACAATAACTTCAAGAAAATCATCAACAACTTTTGCATGCCCTTCAAATGCATCTCGTAAGAACTCTTTACTGCAGCAGGTGGGAGTAAGGGTCCTATTCACGTCCCTTCTAATAAAACAGAAAATCCAAAAATTCTGCACGAAAGCAACCTCGCTTAAAAGTTACTTCCCCAACGATCCTATGGATGTATACATAGGCCATAACTCATTCACAAGATTACAAAAATTGAGTAGGTAAAACAGATGCCACAGGTAAAGCATAACCTCCATCTGGGCCTTACACTACATGTAATTCTACATGTAAAGCATGATAAATTCAACTGTGAGCTTTGAGAGCTTGAAAAATAGGTCAATTAGATGAAGGCAGAAAGAACTGTTACAGCAGGCAGTCGTGAATGAAAGGCAGACAGAATCCCAGGAACATCAATAGGCATCTTTTATTATTATTGTCACCATTGCTGCCAACACATATATAGTGTTAATTCTCAAGCCAGATTCTGTTTTATGTGTATTAATTCCATGTAGGAGACAAGCAAAATATCTCCTACACATCACCACTTTACCCCAGTATACTCAATTTTGCTGTAAACCTTGTGCTTGCTCCAAGTCTGATATGGTAGGAAGCAATTTGAGCATAGCTTGAATTTCATGCATGTATGCATGATTTCACCGCAAGCAACACAAGGTAATAGCAAACGACTGTGCCCAGGCAGGACCCAGCTGCACAGGGTACACAGAACGCAAAGGCCCTTGCCCCAGACACCGTGCCAGCGACCAGCTCCCACCAATACGCTACAAGGCACACCCATCCACATCACGCGCCCCAACTTCCCTTCCGATTTTGGGTAACCCTCCTTCCACCACCCAAGAGTCAATTATAAGCAACCCTTCCAAGCACTTAGTCTACAAGAAAAGGTCAGACTTCGTCAAGGTAAAGTGCCATATTTATTGATTTATTAACCACCTAATACGTGTAAAATTGTGCTACAGTTTTTGTTCAGTTCCCAATTGTGAATGCATTACTAGTAAACACTGACAAAGGTTTTCAAGTGCTGTGTCTCTGACTCTATGTATCCCATAAGTGTCATGGGTTTTACTGCATGATCTCTGCATAGCATGGTGGTTTTTAGAAACATGTGTATCATATTTTAGTAGAACTGACTGTATAATAACTAATATTTTTAAGGATGTCTATGATTTAAACCAGAAGTGGTTAAATTTTGATTTTTTAAATCTCTTCCTCATGTTAAAGGGAATAGCAACATAAGAAATACAATTTTAGAAATTCTCATTCACAATGTTCATAATGACCAAATACGAACCCTTAAGTTTCAGGTAACATAAAGAGCTTATTTATGAGATGTTCCCTAATGACATTAGATAGCTAAGGTGTTAATTACTGCACCATTCTGTAAAGGCCAAGATATTGGCGTTATAAAGTTAGATTCTTGCATATAAGAAGGCTTAACCATAACTGCCGGAAAGGACAAACTAAATTAAATTACCTTTCATTTCTTTAAACTAATAAATTTTTAAAAGACTGAATTTATCCTCTAAAAAGTATAAGATACACATACACATAAAGATATGTACTAAGAAGTTTTCCATTAGAATATCATTTCAAGTAATTTGAAAATTGTAAGTATTCAGCTATAAAACATTTTAAATATCTGTAAGATATTAAATGGGAAAATGTTTTTAAGCAGTGTTCATTGCGAATGCAGACTATAATGCAATATGTTCCATGTGGTACCAATTTTGTTTAAAAATATCTATATGTTTAAAAATAATGGGCTAGGAGTAAAAAAATAAAAGTCAACATTTGAATGGCTGCTAATTCAAGATAATATAATTAGAGTACAATAGTTTTTACTTTATTTGCATCTCCCCATGGTACCCAAATTTTCCACAATAATTACATCTACTTTCCAATTAAAAAGAACAATATGCTATATAAAAATAAAACAAAAGCATTTGGTTGAAAAAACTTTTTATCCCTACTCTGATACCAGAAGCTTTCTCTATGAGTATTAATAGATCCAGTCTTATAATTGAACTCTTAAAAGTACAATACATATAGTTTCTATCTGGCAGTTCAAGGGCAACCCAGTCCAAGTAAGGATGTCCAAAGTATATAAATCCATTACAGAGTCCAAAATATAATCTGATTTTACTGGCTAAAATAGTCATGGACTTAGTAAAATACAGATGAAAGGTTTTTTTAAATTATATAATTCTATACAAGCTCTCTTAATGTCTGAAAGAAATTCTGTTCTGAATGAAGAAATTGTGTTCTGGCTAAAGCTCCTTTCAAACAAGATCAAGATTAGAGACACATGGATCAGTGGATTTGCACATCAGGGTGAATGCTCACTTTGGCAGTTTTAAATAGAAAGTAAGAAAAGAAAGACTGAACTGGGAGACCTCCAGAGCTCAATTATACTGAAATGTTCTCAACAACAACAAAATTTAACTTGGCAGATAATCCATTTGCCAAAACCAGTGACTTCTTGGTCATGAGTGAGCTTGGTTTAACCTCATATGCTGACATCACCTAAGAACTGAATGGTGAGTCAAGGGACACTTTGGGACAACCTGGCCACCACACACCTGAGTTCACTCACCTATGATTGCTAAGCAGTGCATTTAAACGATGTGTCCCTCCCCATTTTCAGTTTAACCTTCCTTCCTCAGGTACCACGCATCCAGCAACTATTTCATACAAAGCATTGCTTTTGACTTTCAATTCTCAAAACTGTACTGCAGGTTAGAAGTGTGTGTGTGTGTGTGTGTGTGTGTGTGTGTGTGTGTGTGTGTTTCATAATATTACAAAGCATCTGACACATTCAATGTATACATGTAAATAATAACCATATTCCTGCATAGATGTAGGAGTCCTTGCTTTTTCGTTTTGTTTTTTTACTTCTACAAATGCTGATTTCCATAAAAAACAAACAAAAACAAAACCCTTCTGTTTCAAATCTGCTTTTGTATTTTTAAGCATTTTCATAGGTTTCCTATCAAATGAAAATAAAAGCTACTGGCATCATGTTTTATTTGAAAGAACGGAATAGGCAAACGAACATTTTAATTATGCTATTATATATAAAAATAGAGCACAGAGGAGATATTGAGTTCTAGAAAAATCAGTAAGTTCAAGTTCAAGCTCCCCCCTCAGGGACCCTATCATTTGATCAAATGCATGCTGATTACTTAGGAAAATAACTGAAATTCTTGGTTCACAAGTTGCTGCTTCAAATGCTGCACATTTTCATTTTTAATAATTTGCAATGTAATATTATAATCAGCAAGTAAACTCAGATACTATATTCAACTGAGTACTCAAAAAATATGAATTTTAATTTTTAGGGAAGGCATTCTAAAATATACATCCATCTCTGCATGCCTCTCATTGACTGAAAATGTAGAGCACTTAGGAACTCTCAGTATGAAACCTGTATTTCTTAAATTGCTCTAACAATTAGCATACGTATAGCTCAGGGGAATACAGCCTCATAGCATTACTGGATACTGAAAAAGCGTAACCAGTGTTTTCCGAGTCTACCTGGAAAGCACGCAGGAATTATTTTCTCAGGCTCTCTAGTCTCTCCCTGGGCAGAATTCCAACCTAACCTAAATGTGGCGCACCAGGTTTTGCATCACTGTGCCACGGCTGGTCCAAAGCCACAAAGGCCATGACTTCCGATGACCTCCTCCTCTCACTGCTCCTTTCCTTCCCACTTCTAAACTCCCAATACCTTTATGGAAATACTTTCGCGGAGTTTGGGGGTGTGGGAACTTGAACAGATGATTAATGACCTTTAACTTCCTCTGGATGATATGCAGTTTCCAGGAAAATTACCTAGATCTTGATTTCTAAATACTTGGGCTCTTTAAAGAAAGATGTGGAAACAGGCCCGAGGCAAGGAAAGTACCAGGCAAGCCTTGAGCATCTTCCTAGGCCAGGAAGCAAGATGTACTCGAATATTAGTGCACATGTGACAAAAGGTGACAAAAGGACGTAGGAGCTACCTTGAAAGGTTTCCACTGGTTATCAGTTTGAACAACAAAAGAATGACAGGGGTAAATTATAACACAATGAATAAAAAAGAACCATAAATCCACAGATATTCATGGAAAAAAGGATAGTGGGAAGCTCATCTTTACAAAGAACTGTGAGCTAATAAGCAGCAAAGGAAGAGCAGAAATAGGAAATCCTGCTTTGCAACCACTGAGGCAATAAATGATTCACTTGAGGATTATTAATAGCTGCTAGAACCTCCAGGGAAAGGGCTGCTGGGGGACAGGACACCCACACAGTGTCAGCGCATCACCCACAGGTCACTTACCACCTAAGAGGAAAGGTATTGTACCCTGAGCACCTTACCCAAGTGATGGCTGTTGGTACGATCAATTACAGGACGAGTGAACGTCATGTTTCTCCACAAAAACTCTGTGACATATTTGTCAAAATGCACACTCTGTATCAAAATGCTTACTCTGTCTTTAATCATGAACTAACAAATCCAGATGGTCTACAAGACAACTGTCCTGGAATCTTCTCAGGTATCATTGCCGTAAAAGACAAAAAGAGGGTGACTATTCTAGATGAAAGGAAACAAAAGGGAAAAAAAATGCAACAAAGGACTATTGATGAATCTCAGATGGAGAGACGGGTTATGAAAACATTATTGGAATAATTAGGGAAGTTCAAATAGATGTTCAAATATTATTGATCTGTGAGATAATACTTCTTGGCGATAATGGTATTATGAGTTATGTGGAAGCCTATCTCTACAACTAACTCAAATGGTTCAGCAAAAAATATTTTTTAAGAGTGAGTGTGTGTGTGTGTGTATGGAAGAAAGAGAGGGAGGGAGGGAGGGGAAGAGAGAGTGGGAGACCGAGAGAGAGGAACAGACAGAGAGATACCGAGATAAAGCAGATCTGGCAAACTGTTACTAGCATCTATGGCAGGCTACCCATGACATATAAAAATTAGTAACCATGGTTACTTGTAGGCTGTGTCTCTTCCCTATAAAGAGAGATCATAAAGCAGCTTATGGTTGAAAGGAAACTGACACAAATAGGAACGCAATTCACTGGTGTTAAAGCATTTAGTCCATTTTTCAAAACACTTTTCCCAATTCACTTCTGTTCTATAGCAATTAAGGCTTGTTGGCTGGGAGCATGAAGATTGAAAAGGAAAAAGAACCCCGAGGGAGAGGATGACAATGGGTCAAAGTTAGCAGCAGAAAAGTTCAGTTCTTCTCCACCCATTTTGAAAAATTAGGTCTCGAGGTTTTAAAAAATCTGCCTGTTTCCCGCCCTGATGGCAATCCTTGTGCACATGTGAACATTTCTAATGAGGCACAAAGAGGCCCTTTGCAAGAGGTGTTACTGACCAGGGAAGGCTGAGCACTTCATCCTGTGTCCACCCCTGGACAAGCCTAGAATGGGGGGGTTGGGGGAGGCGCGTGTCTGAATTACAGCCCACGGAAGCAAACAGGCGGCCCAGACCGACAGCTACCAGCAGCGCATCAAACTCAACAAGTCTGACACCGACTCCCCGCACCACACTCCACCCCATGTTTCTGTGACCTCTTTCCTTTGTCTACCCAGTCTCTAAGCAGCAGCTTTACCTTTGACTACAGTTCCCAGTGGCCCATCCTGCACACCCTCTCTTCCTCCTCCTCCTCCTCCTCCTCCTCCTTCCTGTCCTCAAGGTCATGCTGGCCACAAGCTCTTTCATATTCCAGGCAGAAATGTCCTCTTTTCTTTGTTCTTCCTCAGTATTTCCATCCATGGCATTCACTTGGCACTTTTTAAAACAGTATCTTTGCCGCACCACCTTGATTCTGCACCCAGTGTAAGCAAGTGCTTCGCTATGTGAACCTCATTTTCAATCAGAGTAATTCTGTGAAGTAATTTATGTTATTTTATCTCTTCTTTACCAAGGAAATGGCTCCTCAGGTGAAATAAACTTGTCCAAGGTCACTGAGTTGGGAAGTTGATATTCGGACCCGGTCTCCAGGCTCTGCTCTAATACAAAGTGCTTTGTGTTGTTGTTCCTAGTTTTTTGTTTTTTTTTTTTTTTTTTTAAGATTTTATTTCATTATTTTTAGAAAGAGGGGAAGGGAGAGAGGCAGAGAGGGAGAGAGACGTCAATGTATGGTTGCGTTTCACCTGCCTCCAGCCACCGATCTGCCTGGAGACCTGGTTTGCAACCTGGTTATGTGCCCTGGCTGGGGAATCGAACCTGCGACCTTTGGGTTTGCAGGCCGGCGCCTTATCCACTGTGCTACCAGCCAGGGCCCTGTTCCTAGTTTTAAACAGTGTCTTCTGTCTATACATCTAGCAGACCATCTTCGAAGGCAGGGATCCAGGTTAGCCAATTTGTGCTCCCTCCAGACCCTAGCATACTCCTAACTTATGATCATTGATTTATATTTCAGGACTCAGCCCGGAGACCACTTGTCTTTCTGACCTCCAGCCTCCAACCCTAGAGAACAACCACTCATACCCTCTTGGCCCTCGGTATGCTTCTATGCAGCGAACGCAAGCCTTAACTGCGGAATGCATGCCAGCCACACACCGGCCTGGAACACAGTAGGCACTTACTAAAGGTTCACTGAATGAAATGTTTATGTATGAGACAGTTGGGTTTCTCAACTGGGTTGCTATGCCCTGCTTAAAAAAAAAAAAAAAAGACCTCATTTTTATCTTTACCATATATGGAGGGAAATTGTTTTAGACTAGAGCAGCAAGGGGAACGGAAAAGAAGAGAGTACAGGTCTTGGCCTTTGGGTCATATCCACTTCACATGCTGCCCAGGGGATACTGTGTTCTAGAGCTCCTACCTATCACTGCATATGTAACATCACTCAGTACAACTCCGATCGTATGTCTCAGACAGAGACCAAGATTTTGCCTTTCAAGCTCCTGCGAGGTCAATGCAGGTGATCTATAGACCATTTTGCAATGGTAAGAAGTTCTAGAAAGTTAGGGTAAAATTATGCCCATTCAAAGAGGCACAGCTTGTAGACGACAATGACAAGACATAAATTCACAGAGGGTTAATGCTAGTTATCTCTGGATTTCTGCTTTCTGCTTTTCTATAATTCCCAAGGATTTTATAATGACTGTTGCTGATGGGAATACAGATGCATTAAAAACCTGTACATTTAGACATTTTCACTCTGCATGGCTACATCTTTATTTAAGCAACAAATATATTTAAAAGGACTCAACTTGGAAGACAACAGGTTGGTGAATTGAGCAATTCCCTCCACACTCGTTTTAACATGCAGATGAACATAAAAACAGCAATTACACTTAACAAGCAGTCACTACTGCAAGCATTGTTTCTCTCAGGTTCCTTTCCCTTAAAAAAAAAAAGAGAGAGAGAGAGAGAGAAAGGACCCATTCAGTCGGAATACAATAAAAGGCAAACAAATTAAGGACAAAAGAACAAAACAAGCAGGCTCTATACACTGAACCTCTTCCAAGTAGGTCAATAGAACCTCCTGAAAGTTGAACTGGAGGTGAATGTGTGTCCTCCCAGCAGAGGCAGGGTGGGCTGGGTCCCACCACAGGGCCAGATGGAATAAATTAAAGCAGCACCCACTGCGCACCTGCAAGGGAGGTGGAAGAAATCCTCGGAAAACCCCCAATCCCAAAGCGTAATAAGGAGAGATCATCAGGGAAAGGCAATTTAGGGTGCACATTTGCAAGAAAACACCCAACTCCCCTTCAGTGCAGTTCCCGAAGATGCCAGGGTTATTCGGTAAGCTGGAGAAGGGACAGACCTGGGAGGTGGGCATTTCCTACCCGCTGCAATACCTGCATCTTTCTAGACACTTGCCCAGACCTTCCTGTGTGTAACTCTGGGAGGGCCCAAAACTTAGAAGACGCCCAACCACCCCAGGGCATAACTAGGCTGTTCTGGTCAAAGTGGAACTAACCAGGCTCTGCATCCTCCACTTTCCAACTCAACTCTTTCCCAACTTCCAGGTAAGAGTTTCCCATCAAGGCTTCAGGTATTTCAGACAGCAATTCCGCCCACAATCCTGAGTTGGGGCCTTAAAGAAATATTGTGAAACTCACTACGAAATTACTCGCAATGATTAGAACTTGCTGTCTCCGCAACGGAACTGAAAGTCACTTGTGTGTGTCTACATGGTAGTATTAAGGTGTTTTCATAGTGTTGAAGTGTAGACACACTGGACATTTGGCTTGCTGGAAACAATGTGTCACCGTATCTCTGTTGACTTCAGTGAGCCTAGCGCCAGACATCTCCAGACAAATGAGCATATGCCGAGATACCAAAGCGTGAGCATGGGAGGTTTCAAAACTAGCATCACAGTCATCGTCTTTACTGGTGGGGAAGCTGAACATATCTGGCCTTGCTCACATGTATTTTATTGAAATTCTGTATGGTCTGTATTTTGAATTACATTGATAATAGACAAGGCAGGAGAGAGGAAAAGCACCATAACCTTCTCAGTATCCCAAACCTTTAATGTCTTACTATCTTTGTTAGAGTTTTTAGTTTAAAGAGATTTAAGAGGCATGATAATTTTAAAAAAGAAAAGAAAAGAAAAGAAAGATAAACATGGTCTTTTGCTTTGATTCTGATTTTTAAAAAACTTTAATGCACTTTGGGGGGAATGGGTGGGTGGGGAGGGGGACAGAGGGGACCAAAAAGGGGATGGATGTAATACAACAACAATAAAATTAAAAAAAAAAAAAACTTTAATGCTACAGACTTAGAGGGCAAATTTGGGAAATTTGACTATGGACAGTTATCAAATATTTGGGGGCAATTGCTAACTTTCTTAGGTGTCAAATATCATGATATCTACAATTTATTTCAGCAAAACATAGTATGTATAAATCCATACAGATTAAATCAATAGAACAGAGTGTTGTTAACTGTCCAAAGTAGACAGCGAGTCTATGGGTGTTCATTGTTCTAACCTCACTACTTTTTCCTACATTTCCAAACTTTGGAATTAACAGTTTACATTTATAGCAATAAAAAGATATTTATGACCTTACAGTTTTATCTCCCTTGCCCTATTGTCTGACCACATGAGGCTACACCCACCTGGAGCAGATGGTTTTCTTTCCTCTAGAAGATACTGCGCTACCTCCCCACTCTGATATATTATATCCTCTCCCCCTGGTATTTTCTCTCCCTGGTCAAAGTCACTTTGGTGAGAGCTGACTTACTCTTTTAGGTCTACTTCAAATGCTGCCTTTTCTTTTTCTTTTTCTTTTTTTTTAATTTTTTTTTTTTTTTTAAGATTTTATTTATTATTTCCAGAGAGAGGGGGAAGGGAGAGATACATCAATGTATGGTTGTCTTTCACCTGCCTCCAGCTACAGACCTGGCTGGAGACCTGACTTGCAACCTGGTTATGTTGCCCTGGCTGGGAATCGAACCAGCGACCTTTGGGTTCGCAGGCCAGCACCTTATCCACTGAGCCACCAGCCAGGGCTCAAATGCTGCCTTTTCTAAGAAAACGTTCCTAACCCCCGCCCTCCCCCATCATATGCATCTCCCTTTCCTGACGCCCCATTACACCTGGCGCCTCTCCTCACACAGACCACATGCCATCGTGGGTGGTAAAAACGGTAAATATGGAAGCTGACATTTATCCTACATGGGAGGCCCTGGTCTTCTTATGCTCGTACGTGCTCTTTCATTTCCTTATTTTATTCCGACCCCACTGTGGAGGGCACTATGATCACCCACTTTTTACCAGCGAGGAAACAGGCTTTGAAAGGCTGGGGGACTCACCCAAGTCTTTCGCATGGCAGTGCCAGCCTTCGTTCAAATGGCGCTCCATCTGCTAACAACTCCTAGGCGCTAATGTGCATGTCATTTGCTGGGTGGCCTGATCCTTCTCTGCTACAGACAACTTGAGGCAGGCAGAACACCATATTTATTTCTGCAACCAATATTTGTTGATGGAATAAAGTAGTGAGCCAAATAGGGCAGTTTTTGACCCAGATAAAAATTTTTAAATTTTGAACAAACTATGGACTTGAGTTAATAATAATGTACTGATATTGGTTCATTAATTGTAGCAAAGGTACCATATTAATGCAAGATGTTAAAATAGGAGAAGCAAAATGAGAGGGTGGATGAGAACTCTGTACCATTGTCTCAATTTTTCTGTAAATCTAAAACTAATCTTTTTTAAAAATCTGTTTTTAAAAAGGAAAACGGAATGTGACCATGAGGTTCGTTTTCTTGATTGGCTCAGACAGCACCTTGTACAGCAATTCCGAGAAAGAGTGGTCCAGTCATCTTTAGCTAAGGGTGTGATGCTGGAATGCGTGGATGGGGCCTAGTTGGGGCCTGAATTCAAACTGGGATCTCCAACTGAATGTGTGGGATGTGTTTTCAAAACCTAACCACTTCTCTAAGTCAACTCAAGTTCTTTTTCTTTTAAGTGTTAACGTATGGTGATTTTAAAAAAATTTTCTTTAATCTTAAGAAAAAGGGGAAGGGAGAGGGAGAAAGGCCTCACATGCCTTCAACCAGGGGCCCAGCCCGCAAGTGAGGCATGTGCCCTGACCAGGAATCAAACCTGCAGCCCCTCAGTTCACAAGCCGGCGCTCAACCCACTGAGCCACACCAGCCAGGGCTCAACTCAAGTTCTTTAAGAAACTCTCCAGGAGACTCTAGGAAGTTCGATTAAAAAAAAATAGTGTTGGTATTTTTTTTTTCTTAAAAATCAGAGTCCCGAATCTCAAGTTCGACAGCCACCTCAGACCCAGAACTTTAGGCACCTACACGTCCACATCCTCCACCCTACCATGCCCAATTCTTCCCTACAGAAGAGAGCTCTCAGATGCCCCATTCGGGGACTTGAGTTCTCCACTGCACTGGTGAGATCTGCCACAGGTAGATACCTCTCTACGTGGAACTAGCCTAATAAATCACCATGAGTAACAGCAACTCTATTTTAGATCAAGCTCCTAGAAAACTACAGCCAACCGGGAAAGACACAGAGCGTGACAAATATACACACACTTAACAAGACACCATTTGATAATATTAGCCACAATAATAACTAACAGCATGAAGAGCACTTCGGTGTTTACAGTGCATTTTGTAATTTAGTCTCATAAATGTATAATAGTAAGGGTGGTAGAGATATCACCATTTTATAGATCAGGAAAATCGAGGCTTTTCATTGACATCAGAACTCATTCAAGTCCGCCACTGCCCACTTGACCCCACTCAGGATTCCCCTGCCATGGCTCAGTGCCAGCTGGGTTTTTGCTCTCTCCCCCTTGGAATCTTCCACAGTGCTGCCCTCATCGCTGGAGACGTTCTCTCTCTGCAGGTAGGTCCTTGATCTGTTCATGCACCCAACCTCCTGAGCAGAACTGCATAAACCAGCTCAGGACTAAGTCACGGCCTCGCTCCTGCTCACAGGCCCCGCATGTCAGCACGATGCCTCCCGCAGTGGCTGCTCCCACACCCGCAGGACCGATCCCGTCGGTGCCCTCAAGCTTACGTGTGGGCGAAGCTGGGAAACAGAATCATACCCTGTTCCGGTTCCTGAAGACTAACAGGCAGCTTAAGATGACCTTTTGTCCTTGATCTTAAAGCGAAATAAATCATGTTTCTGTATTACAACATAGCTGATAACCCTAACTAAAAAAGAGAAAGACTTTTGTTTTCCCTGGAGTCCCCGGAGAGGCCTCTTATTTGGAGCCAAACACATTGGGGAAGGTGCCACAGGTCCTGGTTTTCACCCAGGTTCCCGAACAGAGGGAGGGCAAAATGAGTCTTACCATCCATGCAGCTTGAGCTGTTCCTGTGGGAACCACCCTCTTCATAACAAACACCTAAACGGGAGTGTGCGCAGTTCTCTCTGCCTGCCTGTTGGTCGACCTGACCGTTGTCATTAGACCCTTTGATTCTCAGAATCTAAATCGAATGAAAAGTCAAATATTTTTAAGAGATCAAATCATCAAAAAGAAATTATTTTCTGTCCTCTGGTACAAAATACAAAAATCCTGGCTTTGCACAGACAGCGACTTAATTCAGAGGTAACTGCTCCTGCCTAAAAGGAAACCCAAGGCCTCCAGTGTGCCAGGACATCCCAGAAGTTGCTGAAAGAAGCGGTTGACTGAATAGTCCTTCTGTGTCTTCAGTTTTAATGTGCCAGTGGTGGAAAACTAAAACCATTGGGATCAAAGAGGCTAAGAGTCAATGCTTGCTTTGTTTTTAACCAGAATAACCAAAACTGAATACAGTTCACTAAGGTTTTAATTTCTGTTCACTGTATTTTTCCTTCTGTGTCCAACTATTAGACTATTTAACCTGGCTGGTGTGGCTCAGTGGATTGGTGCTGGCCTGCGAACCCAAAGGTCGCTGGTTCGATTCCCAACCAGGGCACATAACCAGGTTGCAAGCCAGGTCTCCAGCCAGGTCCTCAGCTGGAGGCTGGTGAAAGGCAACCATACATTGATGTCTCTCCCCCTCTTTGCCTCTCTCCCTTTCCCTTTCTCTGGAAATAATAAATAAAATCCTTAAAAATAATAATAAAATGTTTAATTCTACCATCAGTAACACTCATACTTTGACTTGTCAATCAGAAATGAGAAATGAAGCATGCAGAGCTATCAAAATGTTTCCTTGTATATCCAATGGTACGTACTGTAGGATCAACCACCGCGGAAATAATCAGAAATGTCCTCAAATTTCACAGTTAATTAATTGCTCCTCAGCCTTCATCAGAGAAGTGATCACAGAAGACAGGATGTGTGTGTGTGTTGCATGTGTGCGTGTGCGTGCACTCATGGGTGCCCATTTGCACTTGTCTGGTGATGGTACCAGGGGGCAGGGGGTGGGGCAAGCATCAGAGCTGGAACTCAATCTTAGGATTGGATGCCATTGGTCCTTTGCTTGTCCACCCTGTCCCTTGCTCCAGGTGGCTGACCATTTAACAACAGGAACCCCTGCCCTCTGGCTCATGGTGGATTTGGCCAATACAGAAGCTGTCACCGGAGGCACCCACGGAGAGCAGGAGGAAGAACAACTCCTGCCCCACAGGGTCCTCCCAGGTCAACAGTCCTGTCAGGTGGCCACCACACAGAGCTCTCCTGTCTCCCTGTAATGGCCCTGCCCTCACCCCCCAGGTCAGGAGTGGAAGGAGCTCAGCTGCTTCAAACCCCAGGACATCGCACTACGTGGGTCCCCTACATCCTGCCCAAGCTCCCAAAGTGAATGTGCCACCAACTTCCTGATGAGACCTGAACTAATGCGTAGACCTGAAGCCTTTGAATACTCACTTAACAAGATAATGCTCTATAATTAGTACTGGTTTGATTCCACCTTTATGACCGCCTGACATCAACTATGTCAAAGAAGAGTCACCCTACGGTATTTCAGAGCCTTTTAAATAAAGCTAACTGCTTTGGCTGGTGTACCGCCATGGTTGTTTGTTTGTTTTAATCCATAAAATATCATCATCTGTATAAATTACACAGTAGTGAAATATATTGAATACTTATAGCTTAAATGATTCTTTTTTTCCCAGCTTTATGAGGTATAACTGACATATAAAATAGTGATATTTAAAGTGTACAGCATGGTGAACTGATAATACATACATATTGTGAAAGGATTCCTCCCACGTAGTTAATTAACACATCCACTACCTCACATATTTAGTTCAGCTTCTGGTGTGTGTGAGCATCTTTAAGTTCTATTCCCTTAGTAAATTTTCATTATACAATAGATAATTATCAACTATAGTCACCATGCTGTACATTATATTTTCAGACCTTATTTATCTTACAACTGAATATTTGTACCCTTTTATTAACCTCACCCTATTTTGCCCACCCCAGCCCCTGGCAACTCTTTTCTACTCTGTTTCTATGAGTTTGACATTTTTAAAAAAGATTTAACATACGCATGATATCACATAGTATACGTCTTTCTCTAACTTATGCCACTTAGCATAATGCCCTCAGTCTACCCATGTTGTTGCAAATGGCAGGATTCCTTTCTTTCTTGTGGCTGAATAATATAATAATCCAGTGTGTATGTATATGTGTGCATGTGTGTGTGCATCTCACATCTTCTCTATCCATCTAGGTGGTTTCCATATCTTGACTATTGTGTGAATAATGCTGTAATGAACATGGGGGTGCAGATATCTCTTTGAGGTAATAAGGTTGTTTTGTTTTTTTTTGTTTTTTTTTTGGTGGGGGGTAGATAAAATGTCCAAATGTGGGATTTCTGGATCATACAGCAGTTCTAGTTTTAATCTTTTAAGGAGCCTCTGTACTGTTTTCCATAGTGGTTGCAAAAATGTACATTCCCCCCCAGCAGTGCACAAGGGTTCCCTTTCCTCCACATCCCAGCCAGCACTTATCTCTTGTCTTCTTGATGATAGCCATTCAAACTGGTGTGAGGTGGTTTTGATTTGCATTTCCCTGATGATTAGTGATGGGTATCTTTTTATGTACCTGTTGGCCACTTGTATGTCTTCTTTGGAAAAAATGTCTATTCAGTTCCACTGCCATGTTTTAATTGGATTGTTATTGTTATTGAATTGTGTAAGTTCTTTACATATTTTGGATATTAACTCTTTATCCAATATAAAAAATTTATGACTATTTTCCCCATTCAGTAGGTTGCCTTTTCTTTATAGAAGCTTTTTCATTTCACATAGTCTCACTTGTTTATGTAATCCCTTTAAAAATGTAAATCAGCCCTGACTAGGTGGCTCTGTTGGTTGGATCATCAGGAAGGTGGCAGGTTCAATTCTAGGTCAGGGCACCTACAAGAGGTGACTGACGTTTCTCATATGTCTCTCCTTTCTCTCTCTCAAATCAATGAAATATCCTTGGGTAAGGATTTTTTTTTTTTTAAATACCAGATCAAATTATCTCTCTGCTCAAAATCTTGTTCTCCTCTCAGAAATAAATGTTAGGTCCTTATTCTGTTCTTCAGGACCCTTCACAGCTTGCTCCTCACTTCCCCCAAACATAGGTTACAGCTGTTTGTATGAGATATAATTAAATAATCCATCAATAATGATATAAGAATGCATTCTGTGTTTCACATACAACTGTAAACCTACTTTTGCCTCCAAGTTACTGGCTTCAGCTCTGCCTCAGTCTCCCCTTTCTTTGTTCACTATGCTCTAGCCTCAAGGGCAGTTTTGCTATTTCTCAAACATGCCAACGTCACTGCCCCCTGACCGCCTTGACCCTCGCAGTTCCCTCCACCTAGAAAGCCACCTCCTGGGCCTTCACGTCACTGATTGCAGCGCACCTGTAACTGCTCTGGAAGGCCCCTGCCTGTCACCCCTCATAGGCTGCCCTCTCTTCTTTCCAGTTCCCTCTCCGTGCCCGTTAGGGCCACCACTCATGCCCCTCCCTACAGCAGGGGCTGAGTACAGTCACCACTCATTAAATATCTTCTGAATAAATGGACAATTTTGTAAGGGAAAAAGAAAGAGAACTGCTGGTCTGCTGTCTTAATGACTGGAGCTAAATTTCCCAAGACCAAGTGACCAGCTTTTGAAGATGCTACAGAAGGGATTTTGTTTAAATTAAAAGAAGAGTTTATGGAATCGCGTGCCACCCTACATACATGAGGATTTTCCACACGGCACCTCAAAACCAGCCAAGTGCACAGTCAACAATCAAAAACATGAATACGTTTAAACACGTGTTTAAACCAGGGTGGCAGAGGTTTTCTGTCAAGGGCCAGACGCAACTTGCACTTCGCCGGCCACAGAATCTCCACCCCAACTGCAGGGCACCAGAGCAGCCCCGCGCTCAAATGAGTGAGCACAGCTGCGCTCCAACAGCGCTTTGGCTGTGGACACTGAAACGGGAATTCCGCATCGTATTCAAGTGCCATAAAATACATTTGCTATTTTTTCAACTATTTAATAATGTGAACACCAGTCCAGGTGCGTCAGCCACACTAAGAGAGGCAGCGGGCTGACCCCTGGGGGCGTGGGGGGGAGGGGGAACGCGAAGAGAGTGTAAGGGGGATAAATGGCCATGGCAATGGGAAAATACAATTAAAAAGAAAAAGAAAAAAATGTCATTTCTGAGGGTGGCTTTTTTCCTACAGAAAAATACATCTAGTCTATCGATCTGCTGGATGTCTACAATTAATTAAGCATGAAATAACTGTATCTATTAAAGTATAATAACCTGGATGAACGGTTCACTGGGTGAGTCAACATTACTCATTCACTCTTTTAGAACTGTCTTTCCATCCAGATTTGGGTCATTTTCTAACAAATTCTGATGACATATGTTTCCCTATCTAAGTATCTCATCTTCCACCTTAGTGGGGGAAAAAAAAATGTCCTACTTCTTCCTTTATCAGAAAAGGGAAATGTAACGAAATCTTAGGACTGCGAGAAGATGGATTCCCAGAATTCAGGGCAAGGCATGTTCCAGTACAATGTTTTATGAACAATGTGTTGCTTACATTTTACTCTCAAGTACTTTTAAACACACCCTGTTGTGTGGGCTCTGGAATGAGAACTATTTTGAATGCAGGTGCTGCTAGAATTCAGAGTCATCTGTCCCCATGAGCCATAAAATTTGCTGAGAAGCCCAAGCTGGGAGAAGGCATGGCTAAAACATGTTATTCATAACTTAAAGCAAAAGATTTTAAGTTTTGTTAAAGTACAGTAATAGTCCCATCTTTGTTACATAATAGCAAAATAAGAAAATAAGCAATCTGAAGAATTCTTCCTGGTATTACTTAGAAAAGGTGTAATTAACATGAAAGATGTCTATTTGGCCCTAGATTCACAGTAGAGAATGACAACCCTTTCCTTTTGGTCTACAGATGTTGAACTATCCTGATGTTGGGTGTCTCAGAAACCAGATCAAGAAAGAATTCAAGAGTAAAGTTCTCAGCGTTTAAGGCCCTGATTTTCTCCCACACACTCTCACCATTCACCAAAGGCTGCTCATCGCACCCATGGGCTCCTTCCCCAGTCTCTTCTAGCCTCTCCATTCCCACTTCCACAACTTAGGGCATTTTTCTTCTCAACTGCTATCAAATTCTCTGTAGGAAATGATATCCATAAAGCAGCAACAATGAACTACTACTACCTGACACATAGTAGGAGCACAAGAAATTTGGAAAGGCAACACTCCTGTGATTGACATTCCAGGCCTCCCAACTAGCCCCACTTCCCATTTCTCATCTATCTTCGGTCACCAACGCACTACCCACACCCTCCTGACTTCTCAGACATGCTCGTTTGTCCTTGACCACCTCCCTGCATGTGCCTGCCTCTCCCTGAAACGTCATCACCTCTCCTCCACCTGTGGGCCTAGGAAAGTCCAAATCCACATTCTAGGCCAGAGGCAGAAAGGAAATCACTTGGGCCTTCACTCAGTTTGCACAGAACTTTGGACACTGTCTTAAGTCAATACTTCATTTTCTGGCTGTCTCCCCAAAAGCCCATGACTCTGAGGGCAGGGCTTGGGTCCCTTTTTTTCAGTTTCTTCTCAGTGACCGATTTGTAGTAGATATCAAGTGCCTCTTGGAAGCTACTCATTCATTCATGCAACACCCACTGACCAAGCACCCACTCTCCACTGACACGATTCTAGATAACAGGGATATATCATCGAACCCACACAGCAAAAACAACCTGCCTTTTGGAATGTACATTTATAAACTTATATTTATATAAACTCCTCTCAGAAATTTTATTCTAGTGGGGAGAGAGAGGTAGTAACAAAACATAAGTAGAGTATGTAGCATTTAAGAAAGGGATAAGTTTTACAGGAAAATACTAAAGAAGGATAAAGATGTGGGAAGAATGAGCATGAAGGTTTGCCATTTTCAAAGTGTCATTCCAGGCAGGTAGGGCAGGTTTCAAAGAGAGGTAAATCTGGTCACAGACTAAGTGAGAGAAAGGCTAGCCATGTGGATATCTGGGGAAGAGCCTACAGGAGGGAAAAAGAGAGAATATCCAGTCCCTGAGGCCGAAATATGCCCAGGTGTACAACGCCCCATGCGGGTGGGAGGGAGGCAGCTGGGGGAGAATAGGAGATGAGGTCAGAGAGGCCAGGAGGGCATCCTATGGGGACTTTCAGGCAACTGAAGGGACTTCACCTTTCATCATGAGGACAGAGAAGTCATTGCAAGTTATGAGCAGAAGGGTGCTGTGACTTTTTACTCTCCTGGGAACAGCGTGAGGCAAGGCCAGGGTAGAATTAAGGAAAGCAGTTAGAACGGCAGCCTGGGCCAAGGAGCCAACTGTGGATATCTTCTAAAGGTAGTCCGTCAAGTTTTCTGACAGAGGGGACCTTGGAAACTTGTCTACATTTCTACCTTTTCACTGATGACGGTGAAGCCCCTGCCCAGACCCTTCTCCTCATTCCTAGATGGCTGTAAAAGGCTCCAATTTGTCACCTCCCTCCCCCATTCTCTCCTCCCTTCATCCCACAAACCGCGGCAGGGTTGGCATTTGGAATGGCGCTCCCATGATGTGTCACCTGCTCCCAGTGGACCATTCGTCAGAGCACAGGCCAGCTCCAAAGCCCTCCACCCAGGTTTTGTCATTCCTGATACCCAGTGCTATTGTTTCAGACTTTTCTATGTTATAAACATAAATAATCAATTATATATAAATATATCACAGATATGTACTTTGCATACTGTTCTTAACTTCCCTAAGAGATTATAATTCCTATACTATGGTTCAAATACTTTGAAATGTGGTAATTATAATTCCTCCATGACTAAGCAGAAGAAGGTC
Organism: Noctilio leporinus; assembly: GCA_004026585.1. NCBI lineage: Eukaryota > Metazoa > Chordata > Mammalia > Chiroptera > Noctilionidae > Noctilio > Noctilio leporinus. Next base: position 225,128 of record PVIW01002017.1, on the reverse strand, counting down.
AGATATTAGTACGTAAGCTGTAAAGGAAAAGAAGGGCAAAAATAAATATTACCAAGGGTGATCTATCAGACCAGTTTTAGAAAAGGTTACTTTAAGTTTTTTTGAAACTGAAAAAATATATGACTTGTTGACTGTTAAAAATGAAATATCAACTATAACAGATTAAAATATGTACCGTATACATAAGAGATGCCACAATGAGTTTACTCTCCAGACCACTACAGGCTACATTCTAAAGAAAACTTGTCATCTTCCTATCTGTTCTTAAATTTCAGCATTCAAACTAAGACCAAAGGAGGCAAATCACACCACAGAGAAATGAATACAACAGTTTCCACACAAGTTGAAGAGTTAAGTAGCTACTGCTATTGGAAGAGTTTAGGGGAGTCATCTCCTTTGACCTATACCCCATATCTAGGGGGCTTAATTAAGAAGACACAGAAGTCAAAAGATATTTAAAAGGCACATTGCCTTTATCTGCACATCAGTCATTACTTCTGGTCCAAACAGAAAGGCAGGCCTTTCTTAGCAAACAGCTTTCCTGATTAGCAATCCGATTTTGGAGACTTCCAAGGCTACCTCCAGCCTTATAAGGCTGAAAAGCAAACACAGTTAGGCCCAAAGCTCATATTTAAAACAAACAAACTGAGCCTAAAGGTACACTTTCAGGCGCACTTCAGCAAGATGGAATTCTCTGTCCTTCAAATCACATTTGGTAAACCTCTGTATTTTTTTCCTTTTCTCTTTCTCAACTCAATGTTTTAACTAATAAGCTTTCAAGGGAACATCTGCCGGCCTAGCATGTATTTTACCACTTCCTTTGCATGCAAAGATGACAAGACTGACCAGTGAACATTAAAAAATAATAATAAGGTACAGTTTTTCAAAACATTTAGTAGGATTTTATGGACTATATTAAAACATAATGAAGCAAAATGATCCTTGATCGTACTATCCACCTAGCTCCTGATTCTTTTTTAAAAAGAAGGAAAATAAATAAATGAACATGGTTTAAAAATTAAAATAATACAGAATAAAAAATGTTTTCCAGTACATTAACAGTTCATATCTTTTTTAGGAAAAAATGCATATATCAGCATATACATAAACAGAAAGGAATGGTATTCATGTAGTTCTACATTACACTTTTTCATATATATATATATCTATAGATAGATAGGTATATTCAATAAGAGTGTGTGTGTGTGTGTGTGTGTGTGTGTATTACAATTCCAAATCAGCACACACACAGAGCTACTTCATTCTTTACAAATGTGCTATAATATAATTTGCAAAATATCTTGGCATATTTTTAAGTGAACCTATTCATGAAATTGCTGATGACTTTAAGTTTTGAAACCCATTGCCAAATTGCTCTTCGATGGTGTCTATTTTAGAGGACAACTTCATTATAGACAGCAGTCCTTTTTCTGCATGTTTTATAAGTATCACAACTGACCTGCTTTGTCTCAAGTTGCAGCACAGAACCAATCGCCAACCGACCATCCTAGACTATATCAAGCTCTTCCAAACAACACAGATTGTGAACCAAACCAGAAACACCTTAGAGCAAACCTAGAGGTTGGCAACCACAACTTTGTTACAGGTTCTGCGTGGCTGACCTTTTACTTTTTACTACATTCTTTGTCTAAGACACAACTGCAGGAAAAGAAGGAGAAGAAAGATTATCAGCTACGGGGCAGTTATCTTAGTTCAGTTGGCCGATAGAACACAATACCACAGACTGAGTGGTTTATAAACAATAGAAATTTTATTGCTCACAGTTCTAGAAGCTGGAAATCCAAGGTCAAGGTGCCAGCAGGGTAGCCTTCTGGTGAGGGCCCTTTTCCTGGTTTGTAGCTGGCCTTTTCACTGTGTCCGCTCATGGCAAAGAGGTTGGGAACTCTCTGGAACCTGTTTTATAAGGCACTAATCCCATTCATGAGGGCTCCACCTCCCAAAGTCCTCCCAAAGTCACCACCTCCTTCTACCACCATCTTTGAGAGTCAGGATTTCAACATAAGAATTTTGGAGAGGCACATTCATTTAGATCATAGCAGTATTTTTAACTAAGAATGCTAGCAGTCGGAAATACTGGGAAAGCAGTAGATAAATGAGAGTCACAAACCCTTGTAGGGTTGAACACCTTAGACTCTCCACATTGTCAAATTCTAGGGAGCTCTCATGGTTTTTTTTTTTTTTAAAGATTTTATTTCATTATTTTTTAGAAAGAGGGGAAGGGAGAGAGGCAGAGAAGGAGAGAGACATCAATGTACGGTTGCGTTTTACCTGCCTCCAGCCACAGACCTGACTGGAGACCTGGCTTGCAACCTGGTTATGTGCCCTGGCTGGGGAATCGAACCTGTGACCTTTGGGTTTGCAGGCCGGCTGGCACCTTAACCACTGTGCTACCAGCCAGGGCTTCTCATGGTTTTTTGAGAAAAAAAAACAAGTTCCAAGTCCCCAGACAAGGAATGCAGAGTCAAAGTGGAAACAGGAATGTCCAAGAAGGAATGTCCTTCTTCCTTTCTCCTCTAAGTAGCTGCTTAGGAGTGTCTGATTCCCCCAGCAACCAGACACCTCGGGGTAACACAGCACCCTGACAGAGGCACTGCTTGGGCTCCGTACGTACCTTAGCTGTACAACCTGGGACAGGCTCCCAGCATGCCCCCAATTTTTATTTCCATCCTGAGGGTCTGACTAGGTGTTTTCCTCCAGTAAAAAGACTTGAAAACCCCCATTCACTGACAACTTCCTATTTCCTACTTATTTTATCAAAAATAATAAAATGCTACTTCTTCAGATTAATAGGCACTCACATTAGCACTTTCTCCTTGAAAATTCCAAAGCATATTATTCATAAATTGCATCGAGCCTTTTTTTATCTCAACAGGTATAAGAATAATGAATGATACATAGAGCTTTCTATACGTCAACCACTTTATAGGCATTGCTTTTATTTATACCAGTTATATAATGAAGTTTGAGGAAAGGTTCCAATTCAAATTTAAATTAGTAGATGTGAGACTTGGATAAAATTATTTGGTCTTTCCAATCCTTGGTTTGTTTTTTTTAAATCTATAAAATAGGGTAACACTGTCTCCCTCACAGAACTGATGTGAAGATCAAATAAAGTTCCTTCCTCCACCCCCACTGCCATCAAAGGGTGAGAAAGTGCTTAAGTACATAACATACGGGCCATGCTCAATAAAACGTTAGCTCTCCCAAAAGAGTTTATACTTTGGCTGTCTCTCCCTGAGAATATTACATTTTATTCCCTCTAGTAACTACCAAAGTAGACTTCCAGAGATGATGCCATTATTAAGTTAACCTGGAATTTAACTTAATTGCAATCAACTAAGATTAATTCAGCACCTCTTATCACTCATAAGTAAATGTCTGCTCAAGATCAGTGGTCATTTTTAATCCCATTTTAGAATTACTGAGGGTCTCAAGTCATGGTTGGGACTCCGCACGTTATTTCTGTGAAAAGTCTTTGGCAAAGTCACTGCCCTCTCACTCTCCTAAGTGCTGTCACCCTTTAAACAGACACCAGAAGAGCCACAGCACTAATGAACTATTTGCAACCTTAAGTCCAAGAGAATCACCCTAATGAAACAAAGCACAGAATAGGATGCTAATATCTGTCTTGAAAGAGCGGCAGCTCCGTGATGATTGCAGGAAAACCACTGTCTTTGATTCTTAAAAGGGGTATGCTAGCAAATTGCTCAGGAGTTTCCTAAGGCAAGCTAAACTGAGGCTGATAACTCAGCTTTTAAATAAATCACTGGGCTTGGATACTATCTATGTACAAACATCCAAGAGACTATTTTTGGTTATAAATGAAACTGAGGATCATCCTTTTCTGAGCAAATAATCAATTTGGAAATTTCAGAAATTCTAAACAGTTATGTCATAAATACAGATCTTACTTAAACAATATAATCAAAATAAGAGTTTTATTCATTATAGGTCACTATTGGATGAAGAAACTATTGTTGTTCTTATACCAGTAACTACATTAAAACAAATAACAACTGACTATATGTCATTAGAGTGAGATATCTTGGAAGGCTTTTTAAAAACCTAATATTTCACAGATTATTTAACATAAAAAATGTAAAAAAAAAAAGCAAAAAAATCGAAACATGCAATATTCCAAACTCTATTAATATGTTTATCATAAACATCCTTATCACAGAGTTACACAAAAATGGTTTCTCCTAATGAAGGCAAATTCCAGGAACTCCCTTTACTCTTGCATTGGCTCCCTGAATGTGACAAAATTGATGTGATTTTTCTTCATCTACAACCAGATGATTACAAAAAGGCGGAGCCTTCACAAAGGTAATTGTACCACAACTCAAACTTCTGTGGCTCAAAGCACAACACTCTACTCAAAGTAAACGGCAGTTAAGAAGTTACCATCACCCAGCCATATTTTGTTTCAGCTCCCGAAGAAAAACAAGACCAACAAAACCAAATCCTCCCAGCATATCATACTACATTCCTCCTAGGGTCATTCATCCTTCTGCAAATAGGTCACAAAGATTTTTTTAAAGGGCACCAAGGAGAAAGGAAAGATGTGTAGGAGTAACTGGGTTAAAAAGATTCGTGATACCCACTTCCGGGATCCTCAAGATTTATATAAATAAAAGCTTATCTATGGCTTTTTCTTTTAAATGAATAAAAAGAATAACTCCACATTGCTCTGCAGATGCATTTTTATGAAGTGACATTATCAATCAAGAACTGATAAAATGAGCCAAAGGACAGCCAAGAAAAGTTCAGGGGCCCAGTAACAGGCACATAAGCTCTCATCGTGTTGGTCTAACCCAGGTAGAAATGAGGTTACAAAGAAGGAGCAGGAAGCAGATACGCCATTCTGGAGAACTGAGCCCTCCGGGAACGGGGAGGCATGACTTAACCTACTAATGGAATTGCAGAAAACGTTATAAATCTAATGCTGTGATTTTAATACCCAATTAAAGCCCAGCAGCAGAAGTCAGCTTTTAGCTATATGCCAAAGAGGGAACATATCTCTGAATTTCACCAACACCCAATTTATATATTTGTCACATTAAAAATAAAAAGTCCCCAAACAAAATTATTACTTTACTAGAAAACAAATGAAAAGAAAATGGCTAACTTGAGTCTAAACATCCCAATAAAAGAGCTATTGTCAACCTTTCATCTCATGGCACATGTAAACTAATTACTAAAATTCCGCCGCACACCAAAGAGTATGTATTTTTTGCTGATCAGACAAAAAATAGGTATAATTTTGATTCATTTATACCGGGCAGCTATCCTTGTGTTGGCTATTGCCATTTTTTGTTTGTTTGCTTGTTTTATTTGACAATCTAAGGGAAAAATGGTTAGTGCCCCTGATTAAATAGTCAGGTATTGCACATTTTAGAATTCTGTGGCACGCTGGTTAAAAATTACAGCAATAAAATACTAGCTTTTGTAAAGTGGCTTTCTAACCTTTATGCATTCACTATTTTTATATTTATAAGATGAGACATAAATTTAGTCTTTACAATTCTGATATAAATATGTTCATGCCTATACAGTTGCCTATTGAGAACCATACTAATACAAAGACAAAATAGCAAGGTAAGTATAAAATACAGCCAGCATTATAATTATATTATGGAAACTGTCCAATTTCCATAAAACATAAAACCATACTACATTTACAAAACCCAAGGCATTTTAATTCATAGTTTTCCATTTAGTAAATTTTTGGAATGTAGCTTGCTCTGTATAAAAGATCCAATTCAAATAACCATTAATGAAAATTCTGGATATCCTTGAAATAATATACCAAACTTGTAAATCCTTTAGTCAGTAGTTATTGACGATGATTTAAAAAGAGATAATAATTTTTAAAATTTAACCTGTTTTATTCAAATGGATTATGGGCATAAAAATGGTTATCACTTTTATGAAAATAATTTTTAATTAGAAACATTCAATTACCATTGATATTCAATATTATATTAGTTTCAAGTAGGCAGATAATGGTTAGACATTTAAATAAATTATGAAGTGATGTATTTGCGTCTGGCACCATACACAGTTATAGCAATATTGATTATATTCCCTGTGCTGGACTTCTCAAACCCATGATGACTATTCCATGACTGCCAATTTGTACTTCTTAATCCCTTCACCTTTTTATCCAACCCTCCCCACCAGCTACCCTCCCCTCTGGCAACCATGAGATTGTTATATGTATCTATGAGTTTGTTTCTATTTTGTTTGTTCACTTATTTTGTTTTTTGGAATAAACATGAAAGTGAAATCAGAATTTCTGATTTGAAATAATGTATGTAGTAGTTTAGAAAGTGCATCTAGACTGATCTGCATTCTCTTCTACCCCCATAGTTGTCCACAGAGAAATAACCAGACACTAGAGTACCTTTAACAGAGTGATTCAAATAGAAAGAGACAGGAAAAGTAACAAAAATAGAGAGAAATATATTGCAGCTTAATCCCATTTCTTAAAACCACCTTTTTCATAGAAAAATCACATTGCAAAAATGTAAGTAAAGCAAAGTAAAGTGTGCTACTGGCATGAGAAGCAGAACTGAGAATCAGAATAAACCCTTATATTTATAGTCAATTTTCTACAAAGGTACCAAAATAAGTCAATTAGTAAAAGATAGTCTTTTCAGCAAATGGTTTTGGGACAACTGAATATCCATATGCAAAAAAGAAGAGAATGAAATTGAGAATACACATATATCTGAACCTCAATCATACACAAAACTTAATCCAAAATGAATCATAGAACTAAATGTAAAAGCTAAAAACAAATATTCTGTAAAGAAAATCTCTGTGACCTCCAGTTAGCTAAAGAGTATTTAGAAACAAAAAATCATGAACTTTGGAAGAAAAATAAGTAAGTAATATATTGAACTTTATGACAATTAAAAACTTTCGAGCCTCAAAAGACACCATTAAGAAAATAATAATAATAACAAGCCAGAGGCTGGGGGAAGATACATACAAATCCATATATCCAATAAGACAAATAACCTAAAATAAAAATATGCAAAGGATTTTAATACGCACTTCCCTAAAGAAGATAAAGGAATAGCTAAGAAGTTCAAATGACTGAACAACTAGTTTAATTATGAGATAAGTTTCATAATTACCATATTTTATCCTTTTCCAAAAGCAACATAATAGGATGATTTCACTAAAAACTCCAAAGCACATTACTTCATATTTCTCATATCACAGTGAAGTTTTCACATCAGTGTAAAAAAATAATAACAACCAGATTGCACAAGAAATAAAATTATCTTTAGTCACAGATGATATCATCTGGTATGTAGAAAATGCTAAAGAAGTCACAGTCACAATAAAAAACTGTCTATCAACATTGATAAACAAATAACAAGGTAGAAGAAAACAGTAGCAATATATAGAAATCAATTGTATTTTCTCTATATGCTAGCAATGAATACTTTGAAATAAAATACTCTGAAAATAAAAGAAACAATTCTATTTATAAAGGCATCAAAAAGAAAAAAGTACTTAGGAATAAATTTTAACAAGATGTTAAGTTTTGTTCCCCAAAACAATAAAGTACTGTTAAAGAAATTAAAGAAAACCTAAATCAATGAAAACACATTCCATGTTCATGGAGCAGAACTCAATATTGGTAAGATCAAAATACTCCTCAAATCGATCAAGAGATTCAATGTAAACCTTATCAAAAGGTTGGTTTAACATTCAAAAATCAATTAATGTAATCCATAATATCAATAAACTAAAAAAGAAAAACCATATGATCATATCAATATGCAGATAAAGCATCTCACAAAAATCCAACATCCCCTCATGACAAAATTCTGCACACTGGGAATATAGAAGTTTTTCAACTTGATTTAAAAAAAAAAACTATAAAAACCTACAACTACCATTAGACTTGACGGTGGGAAACTAAATGCCTTCCCACTAAGATCAAGAGCAAGGAACCAGTGTTATTTCTGACCACTCCCACTGACCCATCTCACTGGAAGTCCTAGCTAGTGGGACAAGACAAGAAAATTAAAGGTATTCATATTGGGAAGAAAGAAATAAAACTGTTTTTGTTCATAAATAATATGATTATCTATGTAGAAAACCCTAAATAATTAACAACAAAATTTTTAAAAACCTTCCTGAAAGTAAATATACAAAAGGTACTTGTTCTTACATACCAGTAACAAATAATTGGTATTTGAAATTAAAAACATAATACTGTTTATATCAGCACCAAAACAAATGAAATACTTACATATAAATCTAACAAAATACATGCAAGATTCACATGAGGAAAACTACAAAACAGATGAAATAACCACAGAAGAGCTAAAGAAACAGATATTCCATGTACAGGAATAGGAAGATTTAATAAGAGTATTGTCAAGATGTCAGTTTTCCCAACCTTTCCTATAGACTCAACACAAACTCAATCAAAATCCTAGCAAGTTATTTTGTGGATATTGATAAACTGATTAAAACGTTTACATAGAGAGGCCAAAAGCCCAGAACAGTCAATACAATATTGAAGGAAAAGAACAAGATCAGAGGACTAACACTACCTGACTTGAAAATTTACTGTAAGCTACATTAACCAAGAAAGGGGGGTATTGGTGAAAATACAAATAGGTCAATGGAACAGAACTGAGAGCCCAGAAATAGATCAACACAACCAAGTCAATTGATCGTTGACAAACAAGCAAAGACCATTCATTTAAGAAAAGGAAGTAATTTCAATAAATGGTGCTGGAATAATGAACATCCACATACAAAAAAATAAACGTAAACAAAGACCTTAAACCTTTCACAAATATTAACTCAAACTAGATAATAAACCTAAAGGAGCTAGGAGAAAACCTTCATGGCCTTGGGTTGACGATGGCATTTTAGATACAAAATCAATGATCCATGAGAAAAGTAACTGACAAGCTAGACGTCATTCAACTTTTTTAATTAAAATTTTCTTTTGTAAGAAAGCAATTGTCAAGAGAATGAAAAGGAAAATCACAGAACTGGGAGAAGATATATGTTAAAAACTTATTTGATAAAGGATTGGTATCCAAAATACAAAGAACTCTTAAAATTCAACAAAAAGAAGGTGAACAATCCGATTTTAAAAGTGGGTAGAAGATCTGAACACACACCTCACCACAGGAGGTATACAGGTGGCAAACAGCATATGAAGACACTCAACATCATACATCGTTAGGGAACCGCAAATAAAAAGAACAATGAGATGCCACTACACACATTATTAGAATGGATAACATGCAAAGCGCTGACAATAGCAAATGCTGGAGAAGTTGCAGAGAAACAGGAACACCCATTCTATGCTAATACAAATGCAAAATGGCATAGACACTTTGGAAAACAGTTTGGCAGCTTCTTACAAAACTACACATACTCTTATGATACAATCCAGGAATCATCTCCTTGGTATTTACCCAAAGGAGTTGAAAACTATGACCACACAAAACTTGCACATGAATGTTTATAGTGGCTTCATTCATAACTGCCAAAACTTGGAAATCATCAAGATGCCTTTCAGTGGGTAAAAGGATAAAATGTAGTACATGGAGACGATAGAATATTATCACTAAAAAAAAAAAAAAAAGCCAGGAAAAGACATAGAGGAGCTCATATTACAAAGTGAAAGAAGCCCATCTAAAAAGGTTGCATGCTGTATGATTCCAACTATATGCCATTGTGGAAAACAATGGAGACAGTAAAAAGATCTGTAGTTGCCAGGAATTCAGGGGCTCACAAGGGATTTTCAGAATAGTAAAAGTATTGTATGTGATCCTATTATGGTATTGGGTTGGCCAAAAACTCCATTAGTTTTTTCCATAAAATAAAAGATATTTTTCATTTTCACTAATAACTTTATTGATTTGGATATTTTGAGTATGTCACCTATCTCCTGCTATTGTCTTCTAGTGGGTAGAGGCCAGGGGTGCTGTAAACATCTTTCAATGCATAAGACAGCCCCACAGCACAGAATCATTTGGCCAAAATGTCAATAGTATCAAGAAACTTCACAAATCACTTTTGACACATTTGATCAGTCATAACTCCTCTAAACGCAAATTTTGTGGGTTTTATTTATTTATTTATTTTTGCATTTCAGTTGCACTTGAACCTTTCTTGAAATAATAAAGCATGATGCACCAAAAATGTTGCATCATTTTTGATGCAACAAAATGATCTTCTTCCATCTTCAATATTAAACTGGCTGCACAAAAGTTCACCAATCACCAATTTTGACCTTTTTTTTTTAATGCATGCTGATATGGCTGCTGTCAAAATACAACCTCACAAAATTGTTTCAAATGAAGTTAAAGATAACTAAGCCATCATATGAAAAAAACTAACTTTTGGCCAACCCAATAAATTCATATATATCATTAATTACTTGTCAAAGTACACAAAATTACAACACAAAGAGTGAACCTCATGTAGATTGTGGACTTCAGTTAATCATAATGTATTAATGTTGGCTCTTCAATTTTAATAATCAAAGATGTTCATAACAAGGAAAAGTTGAGGGAGGGAGTAGGAACTCTGTACTTTCTGCTCATTTTTTTGGTAAACTAACAAGCAAACCACGCTGATTATACACAAATAAAATAATAAAGTTCAACATTAAGAAGAGGAAATAAATCTTTAAAATTCATGACACACTTAGAATTCTGTTTAGAACAGAAAGCCAACTGAGGTTTCGGTAAGAAGAGTGGCTGTTACCTGATGGTATTAAAATAAATTCCGGACAGCTCTCTGATAACCTCTCATTTAGCTGTCCCCAGACAATTGTGTTTATGGTAAACAGCAAGATACTACTACTAACAATCTCTGAAATCATCTTTCTTATCTATTTGTTGTAACAATAGGCTCTAGAAAGCTTCCCTTCCTTTCAGATTCAGAAATCAAGTAATTTAATATATATATACATGTGTGTGTGTGTGTGTGTGCGCGTGTGTATATATATGTTCTTTAAGACTAAATCCAATTTCTCTTTTGTTAACTAATAGCTCTCTATGCTAGTCTCTCCACCACCCAGCAGAATTCATAAGCCCATCTCTTCTGCTCCCACAAGACTTGGCTCTTACCTCTAGTGATACATTTTCACTGTCAGCCAGCCAAATACTGATCTAGTCTAGCCTCTCACTGTGAGCCCCTGCGTACAGGGATTGCTATAGTCATTTCATGCTAAGACCTCCTCCTCAAAGGCATGACCAGTCAAAATGTTTGCTGAGGTAAGTGATGGACACCTAACTCAAACAAACTAGCCAACCTGCCAGAAAAAGGAAAATGGAATTGCTGGTGTTAAGTGCTGCAGAATCCCGCCCCACAAGTTGCGTGTGATGTGTGTGTGGTGTGTCTCCCTTTCCCTCCCTTTTACATTTCCTCCAGTTCCCTGCTCTGACTTCCTGTGTTGACTTCATTCTCAGAAAGGCTTTCCCTAAATGGTAGCAAAGAGAGTAAGTAACCAGCAGCTCCGGCTTCACAGACCCTCCAAAAGGGAAAACATCTCTGCAACAGTTTCAGTGACAACAGGGCTCCTCCATAAATTGATCCTTGTGACCCTGACTAGTCAGGTTTATGTCCCTTGCCCATTACAGAGGCAGTGGGGTCACCTCTTCTAGCTGCATAGGCTAAAAATAAAGCAAGGGTGGCTGCCCTGGGAAAATTAGGTAATTTGGTGAAGGAGGAGGAAAAGGATGCTGGGTGGGAGAAGTCAACCAATGTTCACTGCTACACAGGTTCTCAAGACTGCCGGCTTGCATCCTTCTCGTGAGCATTTATTAACTGCTCATGATGTCTAGTGCTGAGTTTCCCACGGAATAGCCGCCAGAAAATGTTTACAGTGCCTGTCCCTGAGACACAATACACTTTCTCAAAATGGATTCTCTTCCACCTCATGGCCATATGCGAGGTTGTCTGCAATTTCATTCTCCTGGTCCACCGCTTTGCATTTATTTATATCCCTGCTACTTTCAGGGCATTTCTTCTCCTTTGTCCTACATGAGTACCTCAATGCTGAAAGCACACTGCTGAAACCAAATGCCAGCTTTTGTTTGGGGCAGATAAAAGTAAAAACTAAAGGAGCACAGACAGAAGTGCCCCCCACCAATCCCACCAACATAGCAGGTCCCCAGGACCCCACCTTCAGTGTGAAATCCCAAATGGGGGCAAGCCTCTGAAGGTGGCAGTGCCGGCCCATGCTTTCCCAGGGACAGTGCTTTCTCTCCCAAATAAAGCCAGGATCACTGAGGGGGCTGTGGCAGCCTCTGATTGTGGCTTCTCACATACTTGTGCCTGAGATCTCCCTCTCTGCTCTGGAAGAGGAAGACGAGAGAGGGTGGGGCAGAGGGGAGAGAGAAGGAAGACAATGCACCGTACACAGATTTCACCAGGGTACATCTGCCGTTCATCTGATGCTAGGAATCTCTCTGGATCTGGAACGATTATTTTGAGTTCTCTCAAAAACACTTGACGGAATGAACAAAACAACTCCCTGTCTGATGCAAGCCACTTAGTCCAGCCTCTCTTATCTTATACAAACCTGATTTTGCTTAAGTTACAGTCTGTCTCGGGCTTTCACAGCAGCTTTCTTTTATGGATTTTCCATCCAGCAAACGTTTCTGTTCCACAGCTGGGCAGATCCGACCACAGCATGCTTGGCTCAGGCCTGCAGCAGCTCCAACCTGGAGGGGCAAAGGCCAGAAGCCGTTAGAAGGAAGGAGGTTCACAAACACGCTCTCCTATGTGTCTCTGGCTCTCCCTTCCCCTCCGTCCCTCCGTGTGCCTGTCTGTCTGTCTCTCTCTCTTTCTCTCACTCTCTCCCCTTCTCTCTCTCTGTTGGTAGTTTAAAACCCTTAATGAGCTCAGACAACAGCTTATAAGGTGCCCTAAAGACTAACTTGGGCTATTGTGAGGGAAGGCTGACAATATTTAATCATTATTGAAAAGGCGTGGTCAAATGATTGTGCTCTGTTTGTGGAAAATTTAAAAGCCAGATGTTTTAATTAACCGCAGAAAACACAAGCTACAACTAAAATTTCATGAACACATTGATCGGCCCTGTGGAAAACCACAGGAATGTTCTGGCAAGGCTCGGTCGGAATTCTTGGGACACACAGGGCTGGAATCATTCCCCTAGGAACTTGCACAGAAAATTAACTTGCTCAATATGGTGTTTTTTGTTTTTTTTTTTTTAAGTAAAATGAAACCCAGATTTAATCTCAGTCAAATATAAAAACATTTCAAGACTTCAAAGGGCACCAACAAAAGACACATAAGGGAAAGGTCATAAAAAAATTTTCAATGCAGCTCAGGATTTAGAATGTATTTTCAATAAGAAATGAACAGTGCAATAGCAAATTTTATTCGCTAATCATCTTTAATTTTCTAATTGAGGAAAATGATATAGGAAAGCAATATTCAATATGTGAACCATAAATGCTATCAACTGCATAATATATTGAAGCATAAAATATAAAATATATATATTTTTTAACTCTTCTACTTCATGCCAAACCTGTAGCCTGACCCACACTATCTGCCATGTTTCAGCTGGAAGTTTCATGACATCCAGAAAAAAAACTGTTAAAATCATGTATGCTCACTGGTGTTTCAGTGAGTTACTCAGGTGCAGAAATCTAAAATGAAGGAATCTTATAAAAGCAATCAGTGAACAGCAACTAATAGATTAGAAATCTTCATTTGTTAATTATCATAACAGTTATGATAACATCTATACATGCTAAATTTGAAAGCTTATTAGAGAAGAAATAAGACAAATGTTATTTTCAGATACTAGGTCCATAATTCTACTTCTGTAAGTCAAAGCAGACCCTGTCATAAGCATGTCAAGCATAATATTACATTAATCTCTACCTTCACTTGAAACTTTAGTCCCAAAAATAAGTTTAAAAAGAACACAGGAAAAAAAATAGAACAGTGCCCTGGCTGGTGGCACAGTAGATAAAGCGCTGGCCTGCAAACCCAAAAGTTGCTGGATTGATTCCCCGCCAGGGCACATAACCAGGTTGCAAGCCAGGTCTCCAGCCAGGTCCGTAGCTGGAAGCCGGTGAAAGGCAATCATACATTGATGTCTCTCTCCCTCTCTGCCTCTCCCTTCCCCTCTCTGAAAATAATAAATAAAATCTTTTAAAAAAAGAACAAGTAAAAAGCAAGATATCAAGTATGTGTGTGTGTATATATATATATATATATACACATACATATATATATATATATACATATATATATATACGTGTGTGTGTGTATATATAGCTTGATACCAGTTTTGTTCCACAAACTGAGTGTGTATAATCTAAAGGTACCGCAGTTTTAATGAAAACTATTTCTGGATCATGGGATTAGAAGATATTTGTATCTCCTTCTCTGTGCTTTCCAAATTTCCTATAATGAACATGTACTGCTTATACAATTAAAATATTTTTAAATAAGATTTTTATTAAATACTATGGGACTACAAAGCAGAAATGGAGTGTGATACTAGATCAGCCTGATCTGTAGGCTTCCCCTTATTGAGCAACATGAATAAATTGTCTTCACTATTGAACTCAGTAATTCTTAATTTAGAAGTTCAAAACCCAAATGTCCAGTAACACTTCCAGGGCAAACAATAGTACTTTCCCAGAAAAAATAAATTTTAATTTGTTATCCTGCATACTTGCCACAAAGAAAGAAGAAGTCCATGGTTATTCCCCTGTGTAATGCATTCAAAAAGAGCAGCTCCTGGTGTTACCGACAATTTCACAGGGCACAGCCCTCAGAGGGCACTGCTGCTCTCATTGTCATACTCATAGCGTCTCTGACACTCATAGCATCTCAGGAAACACAAAACATTTGCGGGCTTGGCTATGAATCACTCCGAGAAGCTTAACCTCCCCTTGGTTCGCAAAGACGGACGCTGCTGCCCAGAAAGGTCAAATGTCTTCCCAAGGCCACACAGCCAGGAGCGCAGAGATGAAATGTCCAGGTCACCTGCCTCCACTTTGACCAAGTGCTCTTTCCTTCACAACATCTCGGCACTCACTCTTCGAAGCACAAGTTTGTGTAAGTTACATTATGTCAGCAAAACCAGAAGAACAAGACAGAACCTTCTCCCAGCAAAAATGAACCGCGTGCAGGAAAAAAAGCCAAGACAACCGCAGGTTATAAAAGTCTGCCCAGGACGCGCTGGCAGAAACAATGGGTGCAGTGTGCTCCGGCAGCAGCGGCCCAGACAGAAACCGCCTGTCCTGTCACGCGGACAGCTCCCGGGCCCTAGAACCTGCTCCGTTGATAACAGAGCATTCCCACCGCTCGAAGCAGGACAAAAGGCTTTCAACCAGGTAAAACTACACTTGCGCCAAGCGACCTGAGGCCTGCCCACCCTGGTGTGGGAAATAAGTGATGTGCGTGGCATCTTCCTTCCGCAAGGACTCAAGTCTTAGGGGAGAGATGTCAATGATTTCAAAAATGAAGAAAACACGAGCCACTAAGAACTAAAATAAAATCATCCGGGCACTTCAGATCTTACGTCTGATGCAATTTAGAGAGGAAGCAGGGTTTCTCTCTTTTCTTCTAAACTATTAACTTGAAATACTGCTCATTTCCCCTTCTTTCTTAGCATCTACACCACATACAGCATCCACACCACACCAATCAGCGGTCTAAGAGTCCCACAAAATGGGAAGAGCCTGAAAGGACGTGGCGAGAAGAGGACAGATGACAATGACCAAGTCGGAGCCACTCCCTGAAAGGCCTGGACTGAGCTCACTTCTTGTCGCATTTGCCTCCTGTGCACGAACAAAGGCACGAACTGTGAAGCTGCTACTGAAAAATAAAAGCCACAACGAGGATGTTGTGACCTCACTCTGTAAGAGCCAGTAAAAACACAATGGCCATGTCCCGCCTCCTCTGAGAAGTCAGGCAGCAAACCAGAAAAGAACATGTGTTTTTTCCACCCAAAACTGTTCCTTGAGTCCCCACCACACGGGGTGGAGGAAAAGTAGGTTTATAATTAAGAGTTCATGAAACAAGAGTTTATCCTTGTATTATTATGTATTGTATTATTTTCCATAAGAACAACTGCAAACCCACTTTTGCCCCACCCTGCCTATTTCCATGGTTAGGTCCTGGTGGAAAGACCATATCGTCAGTTTATTCCCATCTACACCTCAGTTCTAACACTAATGGCTAATATCCATGACAGGCACAAAGGATTAGATTCATGTTACTATCTCACAATGACATTAAAGCTTTGTGGTGAGTATTGTTCAAGTACCTCTTTAAAGGCATTGGTAAGGTAATAGCAGTAAGTTTAAATCTAGCAGTCCAGTAGAATGAAGTACGGCCTACTAATCAAGTTGAGTACAATTGTGCTGAAGTCACCAAATTATCTTCCTTAATAGAGACTACACAGAAACTAGAATGAGATCGCATTCAAGGATTTTGAAATGCTTTCTTACTTAGAGACTTGGCTGTGTATTATTTGGTTTCTAGCTTCACTGAGTGCCTTTGGGAAAACGTGTTGCCACTGTGTCAGTCTTAACTATTTGGCCAGCACTTTATTTATTCTATTCTAAAGCCACAGGGAAGGTTTTTCTCTAAAGGGACCGATCCCAGAAATACCAGCCAAGCCAATTCAACACTTCTGAAATTCCTACCTCAAAATGACCAGGGGGGCCAGGCAAGAATATATTGAAGAACATTCCTCTCATAGCTTTGGAAATATGATTTTAATAACTGAGATGCACAGTATCAACACATTTACATTTACAATACTTAGGAGGGGAGACTATAAATTCTATGAAATAGTGAGGGCTAGGTTCTCCCCGACAAAAAAAGAATCTGTCATAGGTACCTATCACAGGCAATGGAAAAGAACCTATTAATATTGACCTACAATGTTATAGCAAAAGCTAATGCCATGTGCAAGCACAAGGTAATTTGTTATTGGTCAGCAAAGTTTGGGTTTGAAAACATGAGTGTTTTTCATGACCAGTACCATTCATGAAACAATGTGTTCATGAATAACCCATCAGATTTTGTGGTGATGAGGAAGACATGGAAAATTAGAAAAGATTTCACATAGAAACTTCCCCTATCATATTCTCAAGTAAAGAGAATTTCAACTAGAGGGTAGAGACTGGAAATGTATGCTTATTGATGTTTTAAAGGCTGTTCTGGAAAGAACAAGGATAAATAAATGAGCACATATAGAAGTTATGGTCCCCGTTCTGCTCCTTATGACCCAAGGCTTTCTGGGACAACTAACTTACTCTCTTTAGCCACTGTTCCCTCACTTATTCAATTGGGATAATTACTACCAGCCAATTTCATGGGATGGTCAACCAATCAAACATAATATAAAAGCAGTATAGAACATTTTAAGGCACATTGTACTCAGTCAACAAATACTTAGTAACTGCAATCTGTCAGAAATGGCACTGTAGCTACTACACCCAAGGATCTAGGTTAAGGGGTGCAGTGCAATTTGTAAGAGGCACAGGAGCTGTGGGAACAATTATCTGGTAGTGAGAAGTGGTAGGTGTGGTTTTTACTTCTGGTTGTCCAATTGCAGCTCACTCACTAGCACATTTTTTACTGAACGCTCACCATGTGTCAGGCACCATTCTAGGCACTAGGGACTTAGCCCTAAGCAAAATTCCTGCCCTAATGGAGCTGACATTTCAGTCACTCCTTATCCATGTAAAATGTTAAATACATAAACTAAATAGATTTAAGCAGCAAAGCTGCTTCTGCTGCAATATAACGATTTAACCAAAATATCACCACACAAGAACCGAAAGCATATTCTGATTAATCTAAAGACAGTAAGCATTTTATTTACTATAAACTCCAGGCCACGAATTTTACAATATACCAAATAACTGCTGTCCTACAGAAGGTGCTCTTAACTTTGACGAATTACAATTTGTGTACATGTTGGCATGGAGCAGAAATACTCCCCCTGCACTGCACCCCCCTTCCCCAAAGACAGGAAAAGATGCTGGAATCTATTCAGTAAAAACCAAAGTTTTAGCACAGGCAATATCAGTTATTTTAGAAGCATTTCCTGCAGTCATTTTTTTTTAAGCTGAATTGTTTATTTTAGAAACTAATGTTCAGTTTTGACATGCCAAATATCTTTAAAAGTTTCTTTTAAAATATTTTTATTAAAAAAAAAAAAAAGGGTCTGAGAGCTAGGCTGTCTAGGACATAGCCAACACTACTGCCTAAAAATTCAATATGGGTCCTGGCTGATGTGGCTCAGTGAATTGAGTGCTAGCCTATGAACCAAAAGGTCACCGGTTCAATTCCTAGTCAGGGCACATGCCTACATTGCTGGCCAAGTCCCCAGTTGGGGGCATGTGAGAGGCAACCTCACACTGATGTTTCTCTCCATCTCTTTCTCCCTCCCTTCCCCTCTCTCTAAAAGTAAATTAAGCCTTTTTCTTTTTCCCCAAAAATTCATTTAGAGATGGTGGGGAAAAGGATAAAGAGACAAAGAGAAAGGAAGATATAGGAGAACAGATCTACAGGGTAATCAGGATTAATAACTTAGAGGTTACACACTCAATAAATAAAATACTAAGAGCCAATGTTCAAAATACTGTATAGCAAGGAAGAGAGTAAATATCTAGGTAAAAATGACCAGAATTCTACTCAACTCCAGAGCAAGAGTTCCCAAAACCGAGGTCCCCACAAAAAATACCAAGTCCAAAGCCCAACAACTCTGACTACTAGGTCTGGTAGCATCTGGCAATCTTTATTTTTTTTAATTGATGCACAAAACATGATTGAGCACCACTGTTTTACTCTATTTTCTTATTGAAAAAAAATTAGGATCTTTGTATTATAAAAATGGGTAACTGTTTTCCTAAGTACTTGCCATTTATCCTCATACCCGTCCTGAAGAGGAACTATTATTATGCCTATTTTTAAATGGGGAAACTTGAATCATGAAGAAGTCAAATAACTGACGCGGTTTAAATCAAGGACACAATATTTTTACTCAAGTCTTCTCTGTCCTATCTATATTTTCTTAGCACCCTGATCTGGTGACCTTCAGCAAGCTACAAGAGCTGCTATCTATGCTAAGGTTTTCATATTACTCATCTTAACATACCGTAGGCATTAAAGTTTTTAAAACAACTTGAATCCAAAACTTCAGCCATAAATTCTGTAATTTAAGAGGCAGTTGTAAAAATCATATACGAAGTGTAGTCTATTTAGAGCAGTAGAGAGACATTTGGTCAGGTCTGTAGAGTTATTTTAATTGCCTTCCATTCCAACCCTAAGATCAGTAAAATGAATGATTCTCATCTTAGGGAATATATGCTCCTTCATCCACCCTAGACTTTACCTAGAAGAAGCCAGTCACTGTAAAGTCTGACCTGACCCATTAGGAATTATGGCCTAGGGCTTCATACCTTTTCACAGTGTCATGCTTTTGTTCATGCTACTCCTTCTGCCTACACCACCAATTATTCACCCTCTGAAGCCCAGCCCAAATACTGCCTCCTTCATGATAACTGCAGTTTTCAAAGCTTCCCCTATTGCATAGAGCAAGCTGATGTTTATTCAAGATATGTACGCCTTATCTTGGCATAGTCTTGGCCACATCTCACCTCCTTACCCTTTCCTTTCAGACTCTTTCTGGTTCTTCCTCACCTCTCTGAAAGCCCTTTCTTTGGCTCCTTCTTAGTAACCATGAGAATATAAATGATGTTCACAAAGGCTTCCTCCACCAGACCCTCCTTATATATCATACAAACCTTTTGGGTAACTTTAAACACCTTGCCAGGCATAGCTACCCGGGGTCTGATGACTCCCATCCACCCAGCCAGTAAGTTACCCATTCCTTCGTCCAACATTTGTCAACAAGTTCTCTATGCCGTGTCAGCACCACGCTTCATCTCCAGACTTCTCTTGCCTGCTCCCTAGCCAACCAACTTGCATCACAACCCGGGATGCCTACCTACAACGTTCGTGCTCCAACCCCGCACTGCACCCACTCAAGGACGCACATTTCTTCACCTTTTCACACAGCTGATACTGAGAGGTGCCATTTAAAAAATGCCATCTTAAAAAATCTGGGCAGGGGGGAGGGTGGAGGAAGAGGCAAGGAAGGGGAGCAGCTTAGACAAGAACCTAGTATAAAGGAACCACGGACATGGACAACAGGTGGGACTGACTTTGGGGGGAATGGGTGGGTGGGGAGGGGGACAGAGGGGAGCAAAAAGGGGATGGATGTAATACAACAACAATAACATTTTTAAAAAAAATCTGGGCAGTGTTTTCCATGCAATTGTTTACATATACTATCATGGTGGCTTTTACAAACAATGACCCCTTACAGTCAATGCATTATACAGATTGCCTTCCTGTACCTCCCGCCCTCTGCTCTACAGCAGCGCTGCCTGATGTAACCTTCTTCGACGATGATAATGTTCTGTATTTGTGTTGTTTGGCACAGAAGCCACTATCCACCAGGGCCTTGAAATGTAGCTGGTATGACCAAGGAACTAAATTTTTAAATTTTATTTCATATTAATTAATGAGATTTATTGACATGTTTACCAATTTCTTTATCGTTCTTTCTGGCATCTCAGTCCTTTCTCCAGGAATCCCTTTCTTCTTCCAAAAGTAAATCTGTTAAGAAGTTCCTTGGTAAAGGTCTGCTAGAGCAAATTTTAGTACTTGCAGGAAGTACATTTTGCTTGTCTCGAATAAAAGTTTTGCTGGTATACAATCAATATTCTAGTATTTTTTAAATAATTTTTTAAAATATTTTATTCATTATTTTTAGGGAAGGGCAGGGAGGGAAGAAGAAAGGGAGAGAAGCATCAGCATATGGTTGCCTTTTACCTGCCTCCAGCTACGGACCTGGCTGGAGCCGTGGTTTGCAACCTGATTATATGCCCTGGCTGGGAATCGAACTGGCAACCTTTGAGTTCACAGGTCGACACCTATCTGCTGAGCAACCAGCCAGGGCCTAATAGTATTGTAGCATTGTGAAGATGCTTTTCCAACTTCCATTATCTGACTTCATTATTTAGACTGACTGTTAAAAAATTAGCTGTCAGTCTAAAATATTAGCTGTCAGTGTGTTATTCCCTTGATAAGTAATCTATCTGTTCATTCTGGGGTTCTTAAGATCATCTTTTTAATTTTAATGTAATGAAGCTTTCTCATGTCTAGATGTAAATTTCTTCTTATATATTCTTATTGGTATATGTTGCACTTCTCTTTCTTCCACTACCTTATATGCAACTAGGCACCAAGTTCCATTTTGTTGCCTAATCAAAAATGGGTTTGCATTTGTGTTTCTGGTCAACATGGCACTTAGTAATAGAATTTTAATCATCAAGGACAAGTAAGAAAAATAAATGAGACAGAAGTAAAACCCAAATCATGTATTCTTGCAAAATAAATTTACGGATTTTTTTCCTTTAAATAAAGAGGTTCGTTAATTAGTAATATTTTGGGAACACTGGTCTTTATTTACTTTGCCACCTTTGATATATTCACCATTCTCTCCATAAACAAATGCAGAAATGGAATAGCACAAGCAAGAAATCATTACTAAACTCCAATTTCTCCTCAATTCAATTCTCCAGCTGTTTGAATAAACTCAATACTGATGAAGCTTTTAAAACAGCATGCTTTGCTTCTTTCCTTTAAAACCGGTGATTTTGCTTAAGACCACTAGAAACACTGCCCTGCCCAGCTGCTCCCAACACCCATTGCCACTAGAAATTATAAATTGGTACAAATGCATTTGGCAACAGTACAGCAAATGAAATGTGTCAAACAAAGCACAGTCCTTGACTTAAGGAAGTCCACTTCCTGGTTGAGTTTCAATAACCGGGAATGTTGGTGCGCACAGCATTGTTGTTCTGAATGAGTGTAAGAAACTCCCAATCATTTCCTTTTAACTTCTATATTCTTCTTCTTTATGACGGGTGGACTCTAGTTCCTTCAACTACCAGATATTTCATTTTAAAAATCCTCCACCAAGATATAATTTTCTCTCTCCAATATGCTGACCCTGAGTCAATATCAGATTTATCTTCCCTAAGCACCAACTCAGAACCAGAAGGGGAGCTCATGGCATCCGCATGCAATCACTTACAGGACCCTAGGGCCACATGGTGGATGGGCAGAGACCGAAATCTGCTTCCACCTCGCCTTGCCAACCAGTCCAACTCTACGACTCATCTGACTCATTTTAAATCATAAGCTGTTTGGATGAGGACTTCAAATTAACCTTTGGTAATCATTCAACTTTCCCTTAAAAAGCCAAGTAAGTTGATACTCTGCTAATTATAACTTGATATCCACACTATATAAAACACCAGTTTATGTTTCAATAAAAATCTAAATTAGGAACTATCTCAAAATCTGAAACCTAATTAAAGGATTCTTATTTGGAAGTGTTTTCTGTTGTTCTTAGTTTTTAATCAGAGTACATTACCTCGGTGGTCGGGGGGGACCAGATTACTTCTTTAATTCAAAGAAAGAAAAAAAAGGAACATTCTATAGATAGTTTTAAAATAACACAGTGACCAACTGTAACTCCAACTCAGCGATTCTCAACTTCAGATTGGAGGTAGGGCACAAGAATACCCATTTTGAACAAGCACCAGTTGATAATAATCCTGATGTGCTGAAGGCCACCTGATGGGACACACTGATCTATTCAATTTTTTAAAAAAAATTAAACTAACTCTGGTAACTATTTCTATCTAGTCAATAAAGCAAAACAAATAAAGGAAGAAGAATAAGAGAGAATCCAAAACACGCACTGCACAGACAGACAGACGAGACAGTAGACAGACAGACAGGTGTGGTTTACCCTTCCAGCATGGGGAAAAGTGGCTTTTATGGAATAACATTCTAAACTCTGGCCCCGTAAGTTATGCTGAGAGCTGCTGCTAAGAATGTTTAAAACCAACTCAAAGCAGAAGTTGCACCATCAACCAAAGAACAAGTGAAATCAAAGACTGGTACAAGGCCTGGCAGATTTCAGGCCCTCAAGAAATACCTGTTTAATTAAAAAGCAGCTCCAGCTCTAGCTGGAAATCTATTCAACCGCAGAAGTGAAATCATAATTAATATGACCACATCTATTTTCCCCCTGTGTTTGTTTCCTCAGGGCATCCGCATTGGAAATGGAATCGTAAGTATGCTAGTAACAACATTTGTTGGAAAGCTCATCCTGTATTTTTGTAACTCGTAAGTTGAGGGATAAGGCTTCTTCTTGTATTTTATCAAAAGGATCTGAACTTTTAAGAATTATACACATTATCCACCTTAAACCAAGCGATGGTGGCAAGGAAAAGCTTCCACTGGAAAGGACAGGTGGGAAAGAAGAAAGGGGGAGAGATAGAGGCATAATTAGCTGAGGGGGAAAAACATCAAGAGCAAAGAAGTCAGGAATTAAATGCAGCTAAAAATACCACTACTTCATGGTCCAGATTCTGTAATATATCATTTTGAACAAAAAAGCGGATAAAAATCCCCAGGAGACTTGTTGGGGAGAAAATAACCAGAGTCCCCGGGGACATTGCAAGGTGGCCTGTCCCCACCCCTAGGCTGTGGGCACACAGGTGCTCAGAAACTGTGTTCTGCTCTCTCCCCAGTACAGATAAAATGAAAGTCACCCTCCTGAGGCTTCCTCAAAGGACCCGCCAACCTCAAAGAGCACTCGATCTGTCCATTCAGCTGCAGTGGAAGAGGGAAAAAGAATGACCCCCAATTTTTAGCCCTGGAGCAAGCTAAGCCCCAACACTTGAATAATAAGGCGGAGAGTGAAAGAAGCAAATATGAGGGCTGAGGGCCAGGCTGTACACCTGCTCTACCATCTCCATCCCCACCTGCCAGCACACACCACTGCTCTGAGGTACGAATCCTCTGGGAACCCAGACTGCGCCAGGATATGGCAGGAAACAAGGCAGGGTCAGCGCAAGAAGAGACTACAGATTCTTACAAAGAGATCCGTGCTCCACAGCCCATTTTCAAGGCGATCCAATCTGTAATTAAGAGATGTGAGTAACACCAGGGACAAGGGCACTGACTCCAAAGCAAAGTTGCCTGGGTTTCCAGCCTGGATCCTTCCTGTCCTAGCTGTGTGACCTTGGACATGTCATGCAGAAGCATCACAATGACAGCACCTAACCTGAAGGACTGCTCTACGAACTGAATGAATTAATAGATGTAGAAGCAGCTGAGTTAGCTATTTATTATTACTACGAAAGAATTATAGCCAATTCTCAATAATAAGGTAGAGTGTACAAGAGTACACTCTTCTCAGAAAAAGACTGTTGTTTCCCTAAGAGGCTACGCCCGAACTAAAATTCCATAAAGTGAATCATATTTCAGACACCCTGGAAAGTCATCCTGCCTTGTCTGACGCAGTGGCTCTAAGCCAGGATGGCATCAGGAGCACCTGAGAAGCCCTTCCAAAGCTTCAAGTCTGGGCAGTAGGTCTTGTTTGGAACCCGGAAAGTGTATTTTACAAAGCAACATCATCCTAATGCCCGCCTGGACATGAGAAATACTGGCTGAAAGCAAGTCCCAACTCTACAAAACCAGCCTTTCTTGGCAGGGTGAGGCTAGTTCAGGGGTGCTGGAAGGGTACCACTGCCCACAAAAATGCCTCTGCAACCAGTTTGCTGCTGCCTGAAATTCCTTTTAGCAGATTTCCACTGCATACATCAAAATTACCATTTAAACCAGAAAAGGAATTAACTTTCACTGAGTAACTACAGTGCTATCAGGCCATATCTATATCTCACACACACACACACACACACACACACACACCCTGTTCCTCAAGATCACCTTGTGGCACAGCCACTGTGCAAAGGAAGAAACTGAGGAGCAGAAAGGCTCCTACAGAGCCAAGATTCCACCCCAGGTGTGTCTGCCCACTGCACCACACCACCTCCTGGCCTATGGCCTGCACTCAGGAACCCGCGGTTCTCACCCAAGGACAATGGACCTGGGCCGAAGGAGGTACTGCACACAGACACTACTCCCCATCCCCAGGTCATCTCAGGTGGTCCTGAACCAGGAATAAGTGGAAGTTTAAAGATGCAAGAAAGGGTCTTCCACCCCTTCCCTTTTCCAGGAGAAAATTTGAGGGCAAATCTCAAGTTCACCACACCTTCATGCTACATGTGCACAACAAAAATGTATTCGCCTTAAGTGTTTCTTTCTCCCTTTGTTTTGTTAATAGGCAACAGGAACAGATGGATTACTGGAAATAGATAAAAATAAAGAAAATGACTTCATCTACATCAAAAAACTGCTATTATGAAGCTCAGATAAGATCCACAATATCCACAGTAATCTAAGTTAATACTTAATGAACATCACCAGTGCCAAGAATACATCATCTCCTGACAATCCTCAGATTCCCATTTGTCCAATGAAAAAGCTGAGGTAGAAAAAAGGTCAAAATAACTTGTCCAAAAACCCAAAGAGTAGGAATGGAAATTCAAACCCAGATAAAACCTAGCCTCTCAACTATTAAGTCTATTATGTGACTTTGCCTATAAAATCACTATGCAATCAGTCAGATCTTATAGAGATTATCAGGAAATTTGCATGAGCCATAAAGTGCTCTAAGCTGCAGGAGAAACAAAGGGATGTGTATGATCTATAAACTGAAATAAAAAAGAGAAGCTTGTAAAGCTATTTGCAGCTTAATGAATAGAAAATAAATAGAAGCACCCAAAGAAAATGAAGGCTATCAAGAAATAAAATTAAGGAAGAAAGCAATAGGCTTAAGGGGAAAAAAACAAATAAAATTACAGGATGCAGCTTTGTGGGTGGTTGGGGAACCATGGCAAGGGTGGGAAACAAGGACAGGAAAGTGATTCAGACAACAGCAAGGCGGCGATCCAGGGCCCAAGGCAGGGCGGCTGCAAGGAACAAACCTGACAGGTGCTGCCAGCCTGGACCCAGACAAGGACCTGAGGTCACCAGGCCGGACAAAGGAAATGACAGAAGCCCGCTGCTGAAGGGATTAGGAAGAGCCTGGGAATGCCACGTGTGCTTCCATTTTCCCTCCCTGCAAATGCTAGAGCAGGAACAGACATTTCTTCTCCACAGAGGGGATGATTTTTTTTTTTTTTTTTTAATATTGGGTTAGCCTATAAGCCTGAGACATTTTTTCCCATAAAATGAAAGACACATTTTTCATTTTCACCAATAGCCATCGATTTGGATACTCTGAGTATGTCAGCTACATCTCCCACTATTGGCTTGTAGTGGGGAGAGGCCAGGGGTGCAAGTAAACATCTGATACATACGACAGCCCCGCAGCAAAGAATTATTTGGTCAAAATGTCAAAGTACCGAGAAACTTAGCAAACCACCCCTGACATGTTCCATCAGTCACAGCAGCTTCTCCAGACACTACACAAATCTTTTTTGTGTGTTTCAGGTGCATTGTTACCTTTCTTGAAATAAAAACTGAATGTGAAATAAAACACTGAAAATGTTGCATAGTTCCTTCTATCTTCAATGCTAAAACAGATGCATAAAAATTCACCAATTTTGATTCTTTTTTTTTGTTTTAGTGCATGTTGTTGGTATGACAGTTATCACAATACTGTGATAACTTGTTCCAAATAAAGAAAATGGTTCCAAATAAAGTTAAAGACAAGGAAGCACTACTAGAAACTAGAACCATCACACAGAAAAAAAACCAAATGAGCTTTTAGGCCAACCCAATGCCATACAGGCCAGACGGTCAAAAAAATTTCTCTCCACCCTTCGCACCTCAGTCGGCAAACAGGGCGCCAGCGGGCACATCAGGTGGCTGAGTGTGGCAGCAGAAACTGTTGGCATCAGGAGACTGGGCTCCACTCATGTCCTGGCTGTGCCACCTCAGGCAAATGCCCCAGCAACTCCGACCATCAGTGAAGGGCAGGCAGGGTGACCTCTTGGAGGCGAGCTCTGGTCACTTGCTCCCTTCCCACGCTCCCTCCGTCTCCCTCTCACCTCCCAAGGACTGCAGAAAGGTCTCCAAAGAGAGGGAGGGAGAACAGATGGTTCCTCTAGGAACTGGAAACCAGTTTTCATCCTCCTTCAACTCCTCAAATCCCCATCTACCCCACCCTCATTCCCCAGTGCACTGCTCTGTTCATACAGGTGTGGGCTAAACTAAGTTCACAGTTGTTTGTTTGGAAAATAATAAATAATAATACAAGAAAACCCTGCGATACACACACACACAACTGGAAGCCTACTTTTGCCCAACCCTGTATTCAGGGATAAAATATAAGCAAGTATTTAAATCCTAATCTTAGTCTCAGAATTCACAACTGATTTTACTTTTTTTACTTTTTTTGTTTTGTTTTTTTAAAGATTTTATTCATTATTTTTAGAGAGAAGGGCGGAGAGGGAGGAAAAAGGGAGCAAAACATCAATATATGGTTGCCTTTCACCAGACGCCAGCTATGGACCTGGCTGGAGACCTGGCTGGAGACCTGGCTGGAGACCTGGCTTGCAACCTGGTTATGCGACCTGGCTGGGAATCAAACCAGTGACCTTAGGGTTCGCAGGCCGGCGCCTATCCACTTAGACACCAGCCAGGGTCCTATTTTTTTAACCCTCCCACAAGGATATGTTTATTAATTTTAGAGAGAGAAGGAGGGGCGAGGGTGGGACGGAAACATCAATTTAAGAAAGAAACATCAATTGGTTGCTTCTCATACACTCCTGGACAGGGGATGGAACCCACAACCTAGCTATGTGCCCTGGTGGGGAATCAAACCTGCAACCTTCTGGTGTATAGAACAATACTCCAATCAACTTGGCAAAGCCACAGTTGATTTTAAATGTACACACAAATTATAATCAGCATGTTAGGACTACAAATTTTCAAGACACTGACCCAGGGCACAAGAGAAGTCTCCTTGATTTAGAGAAGATCTCAAGACACATAACTTTGCTTTAATTGAGAGCACAATACTTTTTCTTTGTATTAGGCAACACAAACCTAATTAAGGGCTCAACAAATAGTTTTTTCAAAAGGGGTTAATCATCACAAAGAAACAAAAAGCCCCAAACTTTATAGATTGCTTGTAAAAGTGAAATACAACCACTTTTCCTTACATCTTGACCTTTAAATAACCAAAAAAGCTATTTTATCCTCTGGACTTCAAATTCTATATCATACTAGCTTTAATTTAGTCACAGACTACATTCCAGGTATTAGAACCAGCAGGAAGTTGTAATTTAGAAATATTCCTAAATGATTCCTTAGAACATGGCTACTTTTTAAAGGACTAGATGAAATCCAGGTGATTAAGGACACATCAAAGTTAACATAGTGCCCACCTTCTAAGAACAATTCTGGGTTTTCATTTTCCTTTTTTAAGTCTAATTTTACAAAGAAACCTAAGTGGGCCTATTTTCCGTTTGGCTTCATTTGTGGAAATTTTCACCATCGGAGCAATACGTCACTTTTCTAAACCTTTAAATCCCTAACACTCCACTCACAAAAAAATTGATTATTTTTCATTTTATTTGACTGCAGTATCTGCAATACACCCATGTAGGGAAAGATCATTTGATTTTGAGCTTTAGAACCCAAAGAACCCCAGGTGCGCAATTTTTAGCTGTGTGACACGGGGCAAGTCACTCACCTGTGTCCTCACTGTACACTGGGGTTACATCAGCCCTGTTCAACTATGACAAGGACCCAGTCAGTGGCTTTCCCCTGATCACTGGGAAGAGCTTGGAGCTCGTCCAACCAAATATGAGGCCCAACACATTTGGACAGTAATTGGAAAAAGTCTTTCCTATGTGAACAAAGATATCCTTTGTCACCTTAAAGAGAACCACACGGGAGGGAAACGAGGCAAAAAAGGGCCAGCCAAGGAGGCCAGCATTGGAGCAACTTTTCAATAGCCTATGACAGTCGTGCAAGGTCAGGGCCGAAATTGAGATGACACATGTTTAGAAACACATATAGCAATGGGAGAGAATGCTTTTACATCTGTTAAATTTCGTAATTAGAACTCTGGGGTTTATATTTGTGTTTTTAAATTTTATGTTTCTGGTAATTCACTCGTATTTTATTTTACAAAAGTAGCACTGATTTAGAAATTTTTTTTTTAAAGATTTTATTTACTATTTTCAGAGAATGGGTAAGGGAGAGAGGCAGCAAGGGAGAAACATCAGTGGTATGGTTGCCTTTCACCTGCCTCCAGCCCCGGACCTGGCTGGAGACCTGGCTGGAGACCTGGCTGGAGGCCTGGTTATGTGTCCTGACTGGGAATTGAACCAGAGACCTTTGGGTTTTCAGGCCAGCACCTTACCTACTGTGCCATCAGCCAGGGCTGTGATTTAGAAATTTTTATAAATTCCTTTCTTCAGAATGCTTGAGAAGTGGAACTCAACCCTGATCAAATCATGCCTAAACCAGACTCTTAATCTCTCTTTCCCTTTTAGTTAGATGAGCCAACAGATATCATTTGTCACTTAGGCCTGCTAGAGTTGACTTTTGTGCCAATTACTATAGAAACTATTTTATTGGATTGGGGGAACTATCCACACAAAGTAAGGTGAAAGAAAGGACAAAGAAGGTAAGACACAAGGCAGGAAAAGGTATCAAGAATTCCAATTACCTAAAACTAAAGAAGAAAATATCTACTCAAAGGCATATAATCAGATAAAGGCTTTTCACAGCCCTGAAATTAAATGGCCACCTTCACTGATTTCCTTCCTTTAAACAATAAACCCATGCAAGCATTTCATTGTCTTACCCATTCCAACAACCACAGACATGGGGCCAAATGAGTTATCTTCAAGCAAATGTCACGCACAGTGGGTAGTGATTTCAGTTTCCTAAATCGCTGTCAAAGTTTTGCATACTTAAGCTTCCAAAAAGGAGAATTGGAAAAATGACAGTTTTGAGGTGGGAAAGAAACACAAGCTATTTCAAAGCAGCAGCCTGTGATATGGTAAAATCTTTCTGCTAAAGTGCCTCCACCTAACATTTTTCCCAACTGCAATCATTTCAACGGCTGGCTTTCACTGTATTTATGCTAAAATTTAGCTGACATTTTTATAGTACTTTACCAGGGTGAAATGCCAAAAATGAAAAGGCAGGGGGAGAAAATATTACTTTTTTTTTTTTAAGTAAAGATAAAAACTGTAAATGGGTAGAATTAGAAAAGAATAAAGAATGAACTTTGTTAAGAAATATGTTGGTTAGGTTTATTAATCTAAAACAATCCTAAAATAGAATGAGGTTATTCTATGTAAAAAGTCCGTGTACATTGGCCCTGGCTGGTGGCACAGTAGATAAGAAGCTGGTCTATGAACCCAAAGGTCGCTGGTTCGATTCCCAGCCAGGGCAACATAACCAGGTTGCAAGCCAGGTCTCCAGCTAGATCCACAGCTGGAGGCAGGTGAAAGGCAACCATACACTGATGTTTCTCTCCCTGTCTGCCTCTTTCCCCTCCCCTCTCTCTGAAAATAATAAATAAAATCTTTAAAAAAAAAAAAAAAGTCTGTGTATAATAAGTGAGTTGAGTAGTCATTGGGGGAAAGTACCAACCCTAAATTATCAATTCAAGGCCAGGAACTCCCAAATCCCTTACTAAAATGGTACACTCAAGAGTGGCTGAGGTTACCAGGAAAGGGAATATTAGAGCCTGCTCCAAAATTTCCCTAACCGTGGGGTCCAAGAATGTTTTTTCCCAGAAGTCTGAGATTTAGAAACATTCTACATCTTTTCTATTTTTATAATAATTTTTAAATTAGAAGAATTTGTATCATTAAAATGTCCGCACTACCCAAAGCAATCTATAGATTCAATGCAATCCCAATTAAAATACCAATTTCTCTGACGTATTTCAGAGAGATAGAAAAAACACTTCAAAAATTTATATGGAGCCAAAAACACCCACAAATAGCCATAGCAATCTTAAGAAAGAAGAACAAGGTAGGAGGAATCACAATACCGGACATCAAACTATACTATAAGGCTACTGTCGTCAAAATAGTCTGGTACTAGTATAAGAATAGACATGTAGATCAATGGAACAGAACAGTCAGCCCAGAAATAAACCCAGGACTCTATGGTCAATTAATATTTGACAAGGGGAAAGGTACATAAAATGGAGTAAAAACAGTCTCTTCAATAAATGATGTTGGGAGAACTAGATAGCAACATGCAAACAAATAAAACTAGACCACCAACTTACACCATACACCAGAATAAACTCAAGATGGATAAAGGATTTAAACATAAGCAGTGCCACCATGAAAGTTCTGGAGAAAAATATAGGCAGTAAAATTTTAGATATCCTATGCAGAAATATATTTACTGATACTTCACCAAGGACAAAGGAAATAAAAGAACAAATCAACAAATGGGACTATGTCAAATTGAAAACTTTTTGTTCAGCTTAAGAAAACACCAGCAAAATTCAAAGGGAACCAACTGTATGAGAAAACATATTTGCCAATGATACCTCAGACAAGGGTTTGATATCCAAAATGTATAAAGAACTAATACGACTCAACACCAGGAAGGCAGACAGCCCAATTAAAAAATGGGCAAAGGACCTGAACAGACAACTCACTGAGGAAGACATAAAGGCCCAAAGGCATATGAAAGAATCCTCAACATCACTAGCCATCAGAGAGATGCAAATTAAAACCACAATAAGATACCACCGCACACCTGTCAGAATGGCAATCATCAACAAATCAACAAACAACAAGTGTTGGCGAGGATGCGGGGCAAAGGGAACCCTCATACACTGTTGGTGGGAATGCAGGCTGGTGCAGCCACTGTGGAAAACAGTATGGGGTTTCCTTAAAAAACTAAAAACGGAACTGCCTTTTGATCCAGCAATTCCACTACTAGGACTATACCTGAAGAACCCTGAAACACCAATGCTGCTACCAAGATCACTTGAAATGAGAGCTAGAAGTTCTCAAGCTGTGGGCCCTAGACATGGTCTCAGAGGTCAACATGCCAAGCCTAGTTCACTGCATGGCATCCATCTGGAAGGAAGAACAAGTAAACCACATTTTGGTTAAAAACAGAAGAATGACACAATGTCCTGAGAAGCACATGACACCACTTCCACAGTATTCTTAACAAAACATACAGTTACAAGGAAATACCCAACAAACCCAAATTCCGGGAATATTCTACAAAACAATTGTCTAGTACTCTTAGGATTGTCAAAGTTATGATAAAGGGTTTGGCATGCTCTCTATTAACAAGACTAAGGAACTATAACAACTGAATGCAACATGTAATCCTGGATTAGATCCTAGACCAGAAAAGAACATT
Organism: Noctilio leporinus; assembly: GCA_004026585.1. NCBI lineage: Eukaryota > Metazoa > Chordata > Mammalia > Chiroptera > Noctilionidae > Noctilio > Noctilio leporinus. Next base: position 192,734 of record PVIW01002017.1, on the reverse strand, counting down.
AACGGGGGACATTAACTGGTAAAATTTAAATAAAGTCTTCAGATGATAGCATTAAATCAATGTGTATTTCCTGAGTTTGGTCACTATACAGTGATTATATAAGATATTAACATTTAGAAAAATGTGTGTGAAGAATGTAAGAAAATTTTTTGTACTATTTCTGCTATTTTTTTTGAAAGCCTGAAATCATTTTCAAAATAAAAAACTAAGAATAATTTTTAAAAATTTAACAGACAAGAAAAGGTATGGACCAACAAAAAGGAAACCCAAACCCAAAGAAGCCATTCAATGTCTATTAATGTCCACCTGACTAAAGTGCCTGGTCGTCTCCATATGGAAATTTAACCAACATGGGATGTCAGATTCTCATTTGACTTCTTATGTAGGTTCCCCTTCAGAACTGGTATCCAGACTCCTTTATAGCTCTAGTCTTAACTCTGAAATAACCATCTGTTATTTTTGTTTACATGAATGGCTTGAGTTAAGAAGAAACATGGAGAATCCCCAGAGTCCAGTGACTTTATAGGTATAATAAAGAGATTAATTTTCCAAATAATCAAAACTAAGAACCAAGGCCCTGGTTGGTGGCACAGGGGATAAGGTGCCGGCTGCAAACCCAAAGGTCACTGGTTTGATTCCCAGTCAGTGCACATAACCAGGTTGCAAGCCAGGTCTCCAGCCAGGTCCTACAGCTGGAGGCAGGTGAAAGGCAACCATACATTAATGTTTCTCTCCCTCTCTGCCTCTTTCCCTTCCCTTCGTTCTGAAAATAATAAATAAAATCTCTAAAAATTAAAAAAAAATTTTTTTAATTAAAAAATAAAAACTCAAGGCAAAACTAAGAACCAAACACCAGACTATGGTAATAAAGAGCTAATTGTCCAGTGGACCCTGCCCAACAACTTTCTGCAAACCTGTAACACCCATAGAGTATTATTGTTCCACAGCTTCTAGCAAAGGTAACAGCTAGCGCTAACAAAAAGAATGCACTCTAGGTACAGTCACCTTGTAAAGCAAGGGAAAGTGTCAGCAACAAACTTTGAATCTGATTCTGCGAACTAGATTACGAAGGACAGAGAGAAGAACTAAGGGTCAAGAGCCAAACTCCTACACATGGTTTAGGAGGTTGGTTGTTTGAGCTGGGTAACCCTTCTATCAGGCTCCATGAGGGCCTGCATCCACAGAGATTCAATTACCCTTACAAAACATAAATCTATCCATGTCTTTTCCCAACCTAAAACTCTTAAATAGTTTTCCTTTGCATTTAAAATAAAAACCAAAATCCTGGTGATGGCCTGGAGTCCTGGCCCCTGTCTCTGCTCCAACCCCACATCAGCATTCCTCCCCCCTGCACACTGCAGCACCGAGTCAGCCTTCATCATCACTTCAAAGACTTAGTGCAACTTGTGATCTTTGTCTAGAATGTCTTCCCACCTCCCCTCCCCTCTACACACACGTCAGCCTGGCTAACTTCCACTCATCAATATTTACTCAGGTTTCAGCTTAAATACTACGTAATCAGGAAAGCCTTCCTTGACCAACCTCGAAGCCAAGATGAGCACCCTCTGTTTTAAATTCTCATGGTACCCCGTAATTCCTCTTCATAGAACACCCACCCACTTCTAATTATATATTTGTAAGGCCCCTAGTATCCCCCACCAGATTAGCAGCACCCAGAAGCCAGGAACAATGTCAGGTTTGCAAACCACCCCATCTCAATGCCTAGCAGTCCTCTGTGTTTCAGACATCAGGGTGGATGCTCCCCAAGTCTACAAGTTATTTCAAGGTTTAAAGAAAATAAAGTACGCCAAGCATATGGATAAGTGAGCACTCAATAAGGGTAGCTATTTGAATTACATCCAAATATTACTGAAATTTACCACTCACTGTTTTGTTCACCTGATGGAGAAGACGAAAAGCCTGGCAAAAGGTGTCAAATCATATTTTTTTTCAGTGATACTTTTTGAATCTCAGGTTAGCTCATTTTAGGACACTGAAAAAGTTGACAATGCGAGGTATAACATCAAGAAAGGAAAGGCTCTCAAAATGAACACAGTACACCTACACTTCTGTTACTCAGAGGTAAGTCTAGACTAGCCATCATTCCATGCTCACTTCCTCTGCAGCCGGTACTGTCGCCTTCTCTTTTAAAATCCTGGTTATTACTCGTACAAAGACAACTGCTCCCCAGTCAAACACCAAACACTCCAATAATAACCTTCATAAAAATGAGCTTCCACTATGGCTATAATTTCATTGGCTTTAAAAACATGAAAAACTTGCTTCTATCTCAACTAATAAAAAAGCAGGACAAATCAGTTATCCCAAATAGTCCTTGTTCACAGGACAACTTAAAGTCATTTAAAATTGCAACTTAGTTAAAAGATTAAAATGGGGGATTGAAACACAAAAATTGATGATCTTCCCAAGATATGTTTCACTGTCACCCCAGCTAAATTCTCCCGGGCCCAGGAAATAAGACTCAAGCAAAGGAAACCAAAACAAAATACTGAGATATCTTAGGGGACAGATAATGAGACTGATTTCTATTGAACAGAGGAAGAATGAGAATTCAAGCATGTGTGTTTTCTTTAGCAGAAAACTATACTTTAGAGAATTCAGCTTTAGAAAATGTCCCCACTGAAATGGCTACATGCCATATCTACGTATCATATGCAGCAATACCTCACCGATAACATACAAAGTCCAGTGGGTAGTCCAAAGATAGATGGTGTAGAGAAGGAAAGACTTGACGCTGCCCCTGTAGATTTGACAGCTGGGTTTATGAAATAAGCTGACAGCAGGTAGAAACTGACAACTGGGATAAAGGTGTACAAATTTATTAAATGTTAATAGTATGTGCAAAAGAACATCGTGGGGGTGGGGGAGGGGGGAGAGAATATACTAAAGAAAGCAGTGAGACTTGAGAGTTTATAGACCATCTTCATACAGGAAGGGGAGGATTACAGGCCTCCCAGGGGAAAGGAAATGAATTTTCGGGATGATGAATGGGGCCTTAGGTCAATAGATGGGAGGTCTGATCGCTTCTTATAAAGGCTATCTAGGTGTAAGTAAGAGTCCATCTTCCCTGACTGATGAAACTCCTGGGGAGGGAAGGGAATTATGACAACTGATTTCCTTTTAGAGGATCTGTCTTTAGATAGGTAACAGGGGTTCACAGAAAGCCCCCCATTGCATGTTTTTTTCAAGTGCTTTTAGCTCACAATATTCAATATACCTAATCAGCATATTTTAGGGTGGCATGTCCTGAACTCCTTCAGATGAAAGCATGATCCATATCCTCACAATCATGGGACACATAGGCACATTATATATACAAATATGTGCACACCTGGTACTTTGAATCTCATGAAAGCTACTAATCTCTTCCCCGGGGGTCAGCAGTGAAGCTTATACTAAAGAGGCTGTATTAACTCATCTCCACTTAACCACCTTGCCAAATTAACCAGCACATCCTATCTCCTCTGTGAGCGTGACTGATGTTTGAGCCCGTGAACAGCTCGCATGTATGAACAGCTCGCATGTAGGACATGCTAGCTGAGCACAAGGCTTCTCAAAGTGTAGTTCAGAGTCAGGCAGACACCAGCCTGCAAACTGTTACCAGATGCCCAGGGAATGGGGGTGGACATTTAGACATGTGTGTAGCCATCAGACATGGTTGCAACACCCAAGTGACGGACTAGCAGCAGACTCCTCTCATTGGCCAGTCCTGGCATTGTTGACCTTGTAACGTGAGTTGCAAGTGGCACCAGCTGCCTACTAATCAAGTCCTGTAGAACCATGTGGCCACAAGTGATAGTTTAAGGGTAAACTTTGTCAACGGTAACACAATTAAAATACAGATCCCATTTCCTCCACCGAAAGATCTTTTCAAGTTGATGATGAAGTTAAAGGATAAATCATTTGAACTGGCTAGTAAAGAAGGATTGAAGGTAAATTTGACACAGCAGCATCACTTACTTCATTTTGGGGAAAGTGAAAAATGAAGATCTTGAGCTTGCTGAAATTGTTTTAAATGTCTTTTATCATTCTCATCAACATCCCTCTGTAAAGACCAATTCCTCCACCATGAATGTTATTAACACAAAATGCCCTGGCCGGTGTGGCTCAGTTGGTTGGGTGTCATCCCTCAAACCAAAAGGGGTTGTGGGTTCAATTTCCTATCAGGGACCAGGACTGATCCTGGTCACAGTGTGTATGATAGGCAACCCATTGATGTTTCTCTCCCTCTTTTGCCCTCCTTTCCCCTCTCTCTGGAATAAATTTTTAAAAAAGAAAAAAATATATTAAAACCAAATAATAAACAGTTTAGATACATTAACCCTAATGTAAGTTGTCACCCACATAGCCTAGAGAAGACAGGTTAACAGGCAAGATCATTTGTGGCATCAAAAACATTCAATAGTGATATGCACATATGGAGTTTGTTTAAAGTATACATGCAGTTTTTAATAAGGGGAACCAACATTTCAGTCACAACTTTTTGTTTAGTTATAACTGAAATAATAAATCAAGTGATTTTTTAATGTGAATGGCCTATATATGCAGTTTTGACAAACACATATAGATTTTGATTTTTCTCTCCCTGTTTGTTGTGATTATCATTAATGAAATGCCATTTCATTTCTGTTGTTTCTAAAACTAAGTTTAAAAGTTTAGGCTTACGTTTAGTATGTTTTTTATTATTTATAAAAGTATAGGTAACAGATTTAAAATAAAAAAGACTAGACCTTCACCACAGAATTGAGAAGCAGTAATAGCTAACACCAATCACACTGTTTCATGTTTATTCCTAACCTATTTACGACGTGTTTATTCCTAACCTACTTATGCCTGTTTTCTTATAATTTAATTTTAATGTAAATACATAGTAAATTGCATATACACAAAACATGAATCCAGAAAATTAATGTTTCTATAAAACTAAGTTGAATATTTGAATAATGTGAAATAATTTCATAAAAGTAAAATACCAAAATAACTGCCATTACATTACACATGAGGAAGAAATGGCAAAGGACGGGGGGAAAACCAGAAAAATCTGCACGCATCCTACACTTAGTTCATAAGTATCTCAAAGGTCTTGTAACACCTTCAAGCCACCCACACTGAAAACCAGGTCGACAGACCACTCCATCGCACATGCAGTTTGTGTGCAAAAACCAATGTTGAAACCACAAATGGGGCCCTAGACCAGAAATTATAATTGTACAATTATATGTTTGAGTTGAAAATAAAATGCATAAGATAGAAGTAAGACTTTTTTTTTTTTTTTTTAACATTTCTTCACTTTGACCAGCTGCTGATCATGATAATCCCAGATTAAGAGAGCTTTCACTGTAAACACAAAATTCTGCACTGAATATTCAAGAGATTCTGGCCTCCTGGCTCTGTTACTGAAATGTAACTACTGGAGGATAAACAGGGACAAAAATCAATGTATGGAAAGACACACCAATCACAAAAAGCGCAAGGAGTCCAAAAAGAGTCTAACCAAATAAAGAAAATGAAACAATCTGTGAAATTGCAAAGCATATGTCTCTTTCGTAGAGATGTTATGTCCAGACCCAATTCCTACAGAGAATGTGCCTTTTCGCGGCTAACACTGTTAACCACGTTATGGCAGAGCCCTGGGGGACAATGTTCCAGAGTTTAAAGGTCAAGAAGCAAAAGCATAAATCAAAATATGTGAAAAGTGCTTTTTGAGATATAGTAAAAATTTTCCCTTACTGTCAATACAAAAAGTGTCAGTGATTCTGATCCATAAACTGAACTAATCCAAAGGCATGGGTTTAAATTTGAATTCTGAATTCAGACTTTCCTGCATCTTATCCATACTAGCCCACAGTTTGGGATTAAAGTTTTAATTTAAATTTTAATTTAGTGTTAGAAAAAATATGTGAAACAAATGAAAAGTGTAATAGTGTGATGAGGGAAATTAACACAGGAAGTCTCACTTAATAAAGCATCTTGGGTGGATAAAAATGGAAGTCATAGAAAAAAATTTAATGGTTTATTAATACTTAGGCTGAAATAACTTGAATACAACTTCATTTTGAACTAACACAAAGAGTGTCCTATCTTTCCTGCACAGCAATGAGTCTTAGCTAAATTAATACAAAATTTCACTGTCAATTATTGTACAAATGAAATAGGATGGAAATAATATGCAAGGGAAAGGCCTGGAGCCAAATATAGGGAAAGAAAAAGAATTTTCTGAATTCTTAAGCTGAGATCCCTGAAATAAGAGACAGAGGAACAAGATAAAACTAAACAGAAGTTTATTAACATGTACACCTCATGTATACATGGGAAATACCCAGGGGGAAATGAATAACTCAAAGAGGTGGTTTAGAATTCAAGCTTAAATCCCATTTTAACAGGGAAAGGGAAAGGAGGATGTACACCTCTTCGGGTGGATTACATGACTTTTAGAAAAGATAAATGGACCCTTAGAAAACTAGATGGGAGGTGTGAGAGGCTGTAACAAAGTTCTTCAGTGTCCACTTCTAATCTCCATTCTACATATGGTAAGAGTCAATCTCCCCTGATTGCTGAAACTCCAAGGGATGACAACTGAGTTCCTTTTGGAGAGTGTGTCTTCATGCAGAAAAGGAAAGTTCAAGCCCCTCCCTGCATTTGCTGTTTCAGGTGCCCAAAATAACCAATATATCAAAGTGTCAAATTTTGAAGTGGCATGTCCTGAACTCCTAAACCATATTTTGGTCTGGCATATTCTGCGATCTCCCCACATATAAGGCCACACAGGAATGTGGGGGACACTGGACATCTTCCAAGTCCAGCTCTCCAGTTTGGCTCTACCCATAATTAGCACCATGGCCTGTGGAAGTGGCTCACCTAATTTTGGGGACCTCGTCGGTGAACTCAAGGAGTCAGTTTACGTACATACCGCCAGTGCTATCCACACTATGATCCTACTGCCTCTGGAGTAAATACACAACTGACCCTGAATGTAAGCCCTCCTGGGCAATGAAGAGAAAGATGAAAACACAAGATCGACCACAATGAGCAGATCTAGCCACTCAGCTGACAGTTATTCTGGTTATGAAACAAAGGAAAAAAGGCGGAGGTCTGCAAACCAGGCAGCAGTGCCACGGGCTAAATACTCAATTTTTTTTAATTTTTCATGGCAAAATATATAAAACCACAATAGAACTTTAAAAACTATTTGGTCTTAAAATGGGTTTTCTTCTTAAGTTTGTAATTAACAAAAACTTACTTAAAAAAAAAAAAAAAACAAGAAGGAACTATACTGAGACAAAGGATTGAAGAGGGTTTTGGTTTTTTGTTTTTTTTTTTTAAGATTTTATTTATTATTTTTAGAGAGAGGGGTAGGGAGAGAGACATCATGTATGGTTGCCTTTCACTTGCCTCCAGCTACAGACCTGGCTGGAGACCTGGCTTGCAACCTGGTTATGGGCCCTGGCTGGGAATTGAACCAGCAACCTTTGGGTACGCAGGCCGGCACCGTATCCACTGTGCTACCAGCCAGGGCTCAAGAGGTTTTTTTAAGATTGTTTTATTGGCATCTTTATCTGCTCTTACAGAATGCTAAGTTCTTTTTAAGTGAAAAGGTGATAATGAAGTAATTAAGAATACACACTTGGAACTAGGTGGCCTGGGTGAAAGTCTCACTTACCAGCTGCATAGCTGGGGCTAAGTGTAATAAATGTCCTCATCTGTAAAGTGAGGATGCTATGATCTCACCCCTCATCTAGTTGCTGAAAGTTAACAGGATAATATCTATAAACCACTAGGCATAGTGTCTCTGGCACACAGCAGAACCAATATAAGGGTTTGCTGGTATTTCATTAGTAACTTTATATTTAACCAAAAATAGATATTCACTAATATACCAAATGGAAAATCAGATAAACATCAAGCCCTTAAAAAAACCTCATAAAAATATCAATATCAAACATTTAAAATATAAAAATAGCTTAATTCCAATAGATATGACACATACATCCTAAGACAGACAAAGGATCTGTATGACAATAGCTTCACTGAACTATTCCACAGACTCCAACCTTTCATCAATCTATCCCATATACAGCCACTAGATTAAACTTACTAAAACAATGCTGGGTTTAAGTTATTCCCTATAGGAACCTTTAAAGACTCTCCATAACACAAAACAAGCCTCAAACCTTGGAGCCAAGCTCCACCCCGGCCCCTAGACTAGAGTGAACCTCTGGTACTCTGTACTTGACAGCACCCATGTACAATTACTTACTCAAGTGATTGCTTGGTTAATATCTTCCTCACCCACTAGAAAGCAAGCCCAAGAGGTGGGCCTGTGTTTTATCCAACCCTGTCTATCACAGGCCACGGCTTGCTGTAGGTGCTCAGCAACTATCTGATGGACGAATGAACCTTGGCCTCCAAGGTTCACGCCACCACCTGATATGTGTGATCCTGCAGAGTGTGCAAAACACCCTCACATAAATGTTCTCATCTGAGTCTTCCAGCAAGCCTTTGGGAAGGCACGGCAGAGGAGTCAAAACAAGGTCCAAAATTCACTGAGTCACCCAGGGTCCCATTCTTAGCAAGTGGCAAAGAACCCAATGGTGTTAACCTCTAGTCTGGGAGTTCCGTCTGCTACATTCTGCTGCCTCAGTTAAATCCAATACAAAATACTCAAATATTGGCCATGCCTTGAACTAGACTAGTCTCTGCAGTTTTTACTGTTCCCTTCCATCCACCCACCACTGCCCCCTACCTCTTTAGCCACTTTGCATTCACTTCATTCATTCAGTAAAAACACAAATATTTTTCAGGACTGTGACTGATGGGCAAACCCTCCTTCTTCCTTCAGGGCCCACCACTGACCCATAGGTGCGGTGCCTCTTCTATTGAATGAACATCTGTGTATTCACTCACCAGAAGTTTTTCATTGTAGGGGCATTTATTTATTCTTTCAATACAATAGTGAGCATCTGCTGAGTGTCATATTCTATGAGATTCCAATGAGAATATACAGTTGGGATACCAGTGGTCTCAAATACTATTGACATTTCCAGAAAAGAATAACAATGTAAATCTACCCAACTTACAAAGCAACATAATTGTTGCTATTCAATTAGCCTGAAAAGTCCCTGGTACCTCAATTGAGAAGTAAAGCAAACACTAATAGCAAACACTAATATCAAAACAAAAACAAACAAAACGTATATATATATATATATATATATATATATATACACACACACACACACACACATATATACACACACGTATATATCAAAATTTATATCAATTTAAAAAGGAATATAGATTAAATTTATCTACTGTCATAAAAAAAAAAAAAAGAAATACTCATTCAATGACATCCTTAAGCAAAGCATCCCCAGGTTTGCTCCACCAAAATGGTTTTACCCATCAGATCTGTTAAATAGTTAACAGCCCTTCTCGAACTTGTCAGCTCAAAAGCACACACAATTAAAAATAGAAGCAACAGATTCCGGGATTCTATTCCTCTGAATTACCAGCATGGAACCACAACTCTAAATACAACAGCAATAAACCTGCAATAATCCTCATGAAATATAGTATCAATTAAACATTGGTGAAAGAAATACAATGCAGAATTACTGCTGTATTAACATTCCCTGAAGATAAATCACCCAAGACTTTAAACAAGTGAAAATTGATTCTATGAATATTTAACACAGCTGGCCTTATTTAAAATTTCTCGTAACAGACACAGATTGCCACGCAAAAGGGGTGCAAAGGGTTAATAATGCTAGATTATATATGAATTCGGAAGAAAAAAAAGACAGGTGCCTGGGAATGAATCTTCCTTATCTTGGAAATGACAATATTTTACAGTCTTGAGGGAAAGCATACAAAACAGAATTTGATGATATTTTAATGCATTAACGGATTTAATAAAAACAATAACTAATTAATCCTCCGCCCTCCTTCCTACCTCACGGTCAATGCTGACTGTAAGAAGCCAATCTCAGATAAGACAAGAGGACAGCTGTAAGAACAAAATAACGCTGGGAATGGACGGGCACCCGAGAAATCATTGGTGTGAGTGGGCAAAGGTTTCTCCTACAGACACAAGTGCTTTTCAACAATGTGGCCCCAGGGAGCTTGAATAAGCCTAACTAAACCCACAGGATGCCTTGGCTGTGCTTGTTTGCTTGCCTGAGGGTCTTTAAAGGTACAGTTAGACTTGCCTAGGTGTTTTCTTCAATCTTCCAGTGGAGCAAAGGGGCCCTTTCCTCATCCCCCTACCCTGCCCCTTTTAAGGCCTCCTGGTCACCCTGCCTTTGCCACACCTTGATCACCTACAGGGGAGTGATTTGTGCATCTCGCACAGAAGCCATAACCATCCTCAAGGAGCCTACTTAGGAAAAACGCACCGTTTATTAAACCTAAAGCTCTTCTCTTCGTGCAGTTTCATTCCACTTCCATTTTTCCCCTGTGAACTCGGTGGCAGGGAATAAACCCCTGAACGAAACAGCCCCATTCGTCTCGCAGAAATAATCACATCTGGTCAAATGAATTCCGTGCCTTAACAGACATGCTCTTAAATGGTGCCCTCTTCAAAAAGAAGGACGGACATCAAAGATCAAATTTAATTCTATAATTTATGTTAAAAAAAGATTCAGACCTAATATGGCTTTGTAGAAACTAGGCCTTTCATATCTCCTTTGCTTCCAAAAGTGCACAGGTTTCCCTGAAAGTTTCACGTCACACCTGCGCCCCCATCCAATTCCAGCAGCCGCACAGAGCTTTTCTCTAAATGTTTTCACGGAGCCCTTCGGGCAGCGGGAGGACACAACTCAAAGCTCTTTTGTTTCACTCCACTCTTTCCAGTTGCCCTTTTGGGTCTTCTGCTCTTTTACCTTGAGATACACTGGGAAAGTAAGAGGAGACCCAACTCAAGTCTGCTCATTATATTTTCTTTGCTCTTTTCTTTAAAAATCTATATTCATGTACTTTGAGAGAGAGGGAAAAGAAGGGTGAAAGGGAGAGAAATGCTGATGTGCGAGGGACCTGGCCCGCAACCCAGGCATGTGCCCTGACTGGGAATTGAACAGGCGACCTTTTGGTTTGCAGGCCAGCACTCAATCCACTGAGCCACACCAGCCAGGGCGCTCTTAACTTCTGACTTTAATTAAAAAATTGAAATGAGGCTAAAATTTTTTGGGGGGTGTAAATTATCCTGAGAGCTAATTATGTATAATTTCTTGATTTTCTTTATGCAAGCCAAGTGAATCTCAGACAAATAATATCCTTTTAAGTCAAATACTTCCTTGCTTAGGACTAATCCTATATACTCTTAACACTGCTTTACTCACCCTTAGGAACTCAGTGTTTCCAAGAGTGCTTTCAAATGTTGATCTTTCAAGGTCTCCTTCCACCACAAGCATCTAAGAGCCATCCTAATGTATTCAGCCCTTCCTGCAATACCATACTCTGCTTAGAGCTGGTGGGCCCTGTCTGATAAGGCTGTTGAAGGAGGAGGAGCTGTTGTTGTTGGAGGAGAAAGAATAAGGAATAAGGAATGAAGAAGAAGGAAGAGGAGGAGGAGGAGAAGGTGAAGGGGAAGGAAGAAGGGGAGAAGGAGAAGAAGAAAGAGGAGAAGAAGAGTTCAGTATTACTGAACTCAGTGTCAGTAATACTATCGTGTTAGAAGGAAAGGAGCTAAAATTTGTCTGAGAGGGGCTAACGTTATATACATTGGCATCAAGCTATCATCACTGGGCAAAGTTAAAGTTTAATAACCTTGTGAAAAGAAAAGGAAAGAGAGCCTTAGAAGCACCTGACCTCCATTTTAAGACGGTTATGTAACGGTTCCCCAAAGGTTTTCCCATCACTGGCCGCCTACTTACTCAGCATCTCTGGAGTGACCAGGGGCCCTCAGCAAACTAATAAAATATTGAGTCATAAACTCAAGAGCCATCTGTATTTATAGCCTCTGCCTTCTCCCCCTTCACTGAGTTCACTGCAGTCAGGCTGTTCTAGCAACGCTGCTTTTGTCAAGTCTCCCAGATGTTGCCAAAGCCAGTGGTCAATCCTACTGGCTGATGACTCCATCTTGCAACACGTTTATTACATGCCTTCTGAGACCCCCTTCCTCTCTGTGGGTTCTCTTCCTACCTCATTAACTCCAGATTCCAGAATCTCCCACTACCACCACCTCCAGCACCCTAGCGCCCCTACCACCAGCTCCTGCCTAGATTATTGCCAGGCTCTGCTTCCTTCCTTCATTCTAGTCCTGACCCGCGATACTCCTTCCAGAGCTCACTGGTGGGTTCATGGAGGCCTTGCCACATCTGCAGTACAGCTCAAGCTTCCTCCTCTGCCCAACCCTGTCTCCTGCTGTTCACAGTATCGATCCTAAACTTCGTGCTCCCCAAACTCGACCTCAGAGTATGCTTCTGAAGACACCAGCCCTGAGACACTTACCAACACCCCCCAACTAGAAGGTAACCTTATTGCGGGTGAGAACTTTGTTTGGATGAGTTCCCAAAGCCTAAAACAGAGCCTAGTACACAATGGGGAATGACTGAATGAATGAAAAAAGGAAGGAAAGAAGGGGAGGGCACTGTTTGAACACTATTCCCTGTATAAAACAAAAGCCTCTTTTAACGTGGTCATTATCTGTCACATAGCAAAAAGAACGCACATCACATCGTTACAAGGAAACTGCCTGAGGTTTCTGAAGTACACGGTGCTGTTTGATTTTCGAGAAACAAAAAAAATGTGTACAAAGTTTCTAAGATTCACTTACTATCTTGACACTCCCCACTCTTCCCCTCTTGCTAGGCTTTTAAATTTTGCAACCTCAAGTTCTACCCCCAAGAGAGTTTCAGTATCCTAACCTTTAAGGTAGAGAAGACACTATGTAATTACTGTTCAATTGCTTTGTGACATGTCACTTCTTAACTCCCACTAACAAAAAACTCTGCTCTGAATTTTATTATAATAAACAGCTTATTATAGCTTTTCTCCTTACTATCTTATTTCAAGCCTCACTCAGATATTATTCTTCTTTCTTCGAGAATTGTCTTTCACTTCATTGCAAGACTGTTAAGTGTGCTGCTCTGGCAATCGAGTTGAAATATATTTTCCATGCTCTATAGATGGCTACTCAGACCCAAATAAAGCTGATTTCTACCTGGGCATGTACCTTATGCCAAGTCAATCAAGAGTATGTGCCCTGGCTGGTAGCACAGTGGATAAGGTGCCGGCCTGTGAACCCAAAGGTCGCAGGTTCGATTCCCAGCCAGGGCAACATAACTAGGTTGCAAGCCAGGTCTCCAGTCAGGTCTGTGGCTGGAGGCAGGTGAAAAGCAACCATACATTGATGTCTCTCTCCCTCTCTGCCTCCCTCTTTTCCCATCTTTCTAAAAAATAATAAAATAAAATCTTTAAAAAAAAAAAAAGAGTATGTGAGGTCTGACTATAAAGTAATAAAGCTGGGGGAGGACAGTTGTACCTGTTTGGTTTGTTGAATCACTTTCATTTTTCTTTTTCTTTTTTAAGATTCTATTTATTATTGTTAGAGAGAGGGGAAGGGATGGAGACAGAGAGGGAGAGAAGCATCAAGGTATGGTTGCATATCACCTGCCTCCAGCTAAGGACCTGGCTGGAGACCTGGCTTGCAACCTGGTTACGTGCCCTGGCTGGGAATCACACCAGCGACCTTTGGGTTTGCAGGTCAGCGCCTTATCCACTGAGCCACCAGCCAGGGTTATCACTTTCATTTCTTTACACATCTTTGCATGATAAAAGTCTAAGGGAAAAATGTAAAGACAAGTTAACATGAAAAACAACAAAAGCAACCCGCAGTGGAGCTACTATTACTTTAGCGGTCTGAACCACTCTGCAACAAATGGATTCAGAACCCTGAGTTGACAGCATAGGAATGTTATACACAGATGTACCTGAAATATTTTACAACCATAAATATGAATAACAAAGTCTTCCCAGTCAGACCTATCTAATTTCATCAACCTCCTGAAATTACATCTTTTGCTAAAGCAACCTCAGGGCACAAATGCAGTAAGATAACATTAATTAAAACACATAAAACCATCCAGGAGTAGCAAGGAATACACTATATTTTTTAAAGGGTAGAAATTAAACTAAAAATAGTAATCATGATTTTGCCAACTTAAAAAGCTAGGTTTCACATACTGCCTGAAGCTACAATTCTAGCAGACGTTTTCCAAGGTAGGATCGTAATTAGTATGCTATTCATTTGTCTGGTATGCACCTAACTTCAGGGGGTTGTGTACGCACGCTCACTTTGCCACCGGGAGCTCCAGTCCCCTGCTGCCCGATGACCGTGAAGCAGAATCCAGGAAGTTCTCAAGTACAATGCACCATCTTGTACCACTATGCCAACAACCGTACCACGCACACAAAAAACGAAGCGTTTGTGCAGTGCTCCCGAGACACTCACTATTAACCACTCCAGAATTCAGCTCTCCACTTCATTTGGTACTGGTGGCCATAACTGAAGGGCCATCGTACTATTACTGAAACAACAACTGCCTTAGCACTGACAGGATGGCAACCCTGTCAGGCAGTGTTATTCTAGTCCCACAGGTGAGAAAACAGAGGCTCAAAGCAATTGAGACACTGGCTCAAGGCCATACAAATAGGAAGGTACTCTGGCCTGTCGAGTACCTGGCTGCACTGTATGCTCCTTTGAGAATTACTGCAAATGTACACAAATGTTTAAGGTGCAGAGAAACAACCCAATCTTATCACTAAAATGCATGGCTTCTGCACATGCATAGTGATCATCAATGTGAGAGTGCTATGGTATCATGTCTTCTCATTTAAGATCATTTCCAGCATTAGCAGTCAAATAACCGCAGCACAGACGTGAAGTCAGGTCAGGCTATGGGCGTCTGCTAGAATCTTATTTCCTGATGATGTAAAGCTGTAATGACGCAAAACAGAACCTCAGGTAATCAGAGGGCACCAGTCCTTCCGTTTCCATGATACTAAAAAGAAAACTTATCTGTTGCAGGCAAAAATGTTAAATTTCTTTTTTATACTTCGCTTTATATTGTTGTGTTTTCTACTAAAAGCTTGAGCATTTTCACAACACGAGAAAAAGACAAGAAGGGGATTTCGGTTTGAGGGAAAATAAACAAGTGGTTCTTAGGTTCAGATCTAAGTGTGGCAGCAGCCACACACAGAAAGGATGAAACTGAATATAATGGCCACTAAATATAATGTCCCAAACCATGTGACCCTGGCAAGTCATTCAGCTACTCAGAGACCTCATTTCCTTACTTGCAAAAAGAGGATAATATAATACTACCTGTAAGAATTAAATATGAAATACAAATATAAGCATTTAAGTACAAACATACACATTCATAAGCTGTAATGTATCACCTGAGAGTAATTTTTAACAACCAAGATTTTTAAAATCTAAACTGAAAGACCCTTAAATATGGCACTCTTACCCATTTCTGTGACATGAATTTACCCCTTCCTATTCTGACTGTTTTTATATGCAAATCTTACTGCAAAGGCAAAGTATTAAGTGAATGAGAGAGGATGTGTGTGTAGTTAGTTCTTAAACAATACTGCCAGTAGACTGAAAAATAATAATTGCTCCTTAACTCTTCAATATATATTTATGCAAAGGAGTTCAAACTTTACATTACAGCCTATTTTAAATTACATTCAACTTACATTAGAGTCTGTATGAATTGTGACGGGTGCTAATAGTTATGTATCTTAATAGTCTGGGAGAATATGTGGAGATTGAGTTATAGAAACTAAAATCCAGAGACAAGTCAACCAATTAGCAGGTTTTTCCATCATCCAGGTGAGAAAATAATGAAGATGTCTGGAGACTGAAAAGAGAAAACAGATTACAGGGACATTTTGGAAGACTGGCTATTCCTATTGATGACCTGCTTGGATGAGGCAAAAGAAAAGAGACAGGAAGGTTTCCAGCTTTGGTGCCTCTAGGGATGGCTGTGTTATCAACTAGCATGGGGAAAGCAGGGGTCCCTATCAGGGTTGAAAAGTCATGGCTTCATACATCACTGGTGGGGATGTAAACCTAACAAACCTAACAATTTTGAAGACTTTATTAAATGTCCATCGAAAGGCAATTACAAAAATATTCATAGCACCATTATTCTCAACAGTCCCCAACTGAGAAACCCAAATGTCTGTCAACAGTGATGCAGGTAAGTTGAAATACAGTCATATAATAGAATACTACACACAACGGAAAAGAATGAACTATGGCTATTCATAGCAATATGGGTAGTTCAGAAGGCAATTGTGGAGGTGGAAGAAACTTTCTTCTACCCTTTTAGGTCCTTTCTACTGAAGACAGATTAACAAGAGGAAGAATACAGCCCTGGCTAGGTAGATCAGTTGGTTAGAGCATTATTCCAATACACCAAGGTTGTGAGGTCAATCCCCAGTCAGAACACACATAAGAAGCAATCAATGAATGCATGGATAAGCAGAAAAACAAATCACTGTTCCTCTCTCCCCTCCCCCGACCCTTTTTTTTTTAAGGTTTTATTTATTATTTTTAGAGAGAGGGGAAGGGAGAGAGACAGAGAGTGGGAGAAACATCAATGTATGGTTGCCTTTCATCTGCCTCCAGCTACAGAAGTGGCTAGAGACCTGGCTTGCAACCTGGTTACGTGCCCTGCCTGAGAATTGAACCAGCGACCTTTGGGTTTGCAGGCCAGCACCTATTTGGCTCCACGGAGCCACCAGCCAGGGCAAACTCCCTCTCTTTAAAATCAATAAATAGTTTCTTTCAAAAAGAGAAATTAACAAGAGAAAAATGACCAAATTTAATTACATACATAGGTCCAAGAACCCCATACATATGCGTCAGAGACCCCCACAGACATGAGGGGTTCGGGGACAAAAGCGGAGATCAAGGTACACACGACCTTCTGAGCCAACCTAAGATAATGCACCTTGGGGCTCGAGAGGGGAGACAGGTCATTCACAGGATGATAAGAAGAGCAGATAGTAATTAGAAGTGTGCTCTGGCCTTTAAATAGATCATAAATTGTTATTTCTGGTGATAACTCTTACACAGGCAAAATGCCTAACAAATCTTTTAAGAGAAAGACAATGTCTCACAAGCCCACAGGGTCTGGAATGCTTTTGGCTCAAAATCATCCACAAGCCAAATGACACATCTCAGGGACGCCTGTTCTAAACCCCTTTACAGGCCAACACGAAAGAGCGTATATTGTATGACATAATCACTCCATTTACATGAATTTCAAAACAGGGGAAACTCATCTACAGCGACAGAGGTGGGATGGGGGCAGGGGGTTCTGTCTGGAACGGGACAGGAGCTGCAGGACAGATGGAAATATTCTCCCTCCACCCAGAAAATGGCTACACAGATGCAGGCCCCTGGGAAAACTCATCGAGCTGAACACTTAGGATTTATGCACTTCACTGTATAGAAGCTATACATTAATTTAAAAATGAAATGAATTAAATTTTACTCACCACCATTACTGAGGACCACATAAGGTATGTAACATGTAGCTTTCCTGAGGAAGTCATTAAATGTTCTGGACACAGCCCCTGGGAGACAGCCCTGGGGCTCATTCACTTTTGTCTCCTAAGCAACTTAACACCCTGTCCTAGCACAGGGCTGATGGTCAGTAAGCGTTCCCTGGATTTTGTTTGAGCAATTCAATATGCCTTCAATAAAATTCCCTACAAACCTCATAGCTAATGATCAAGTGTCACATCTTTTTATAATTATCCAAATAGCTCCAAACTTATACATGCTGTTATTTTTTTCATTAAAAAGTTGACTTGGTCCCCTCATATTATCATCCTTGAAAGAAAAAACAAATGTTCCATAGCTTCACAGCTAGTCTGTTTCTTAAAGTTTCTGCCTGTGATCATCTCATCAGATGAAGTGCGAAAAAAGAGCAAGAATCAGTCATGAAAGAAGAAATCCAGATCCTCTCCTTTGTAGTATAATCAGATGTGGCTACTGAGAGTATTTTGATTTCCAAACGTTTTGCCATATAGATTATGCATCAGAAACCACTTCATACTAGTCTTACATGCTGGGCCATAAAAATAAAACGGTTTGATTCCTGAAGTTAGCCAAACTTTACCTCCCAGCAAGATAAACTAGTTGAGCCAATAGTGAAGACTAAAATGTAAGACCCTTCTATGAGATCTCAGAAGAAAAGAGCCAAGGAAAGCTAATCTCCTAATTCTAATTAAGGAATTTTGGAGCAAGGAGCCTGGGGTCTCTTTCTGATGGACAAGAGCAGCAAGAAACTGAAGGAAGGGGAACCCACACCAGCTCTGCGGCTGGCCTGCCACTCCCAGGGTGGATGATGCTCGGAGACCCAACTGGATCTTAGTTTTAACTCTCCTGAGGGAGGAACTCAGCAGGGACCCAATGGTCAGGTCATGTGCAAGAGGACACAAACATAATCTTCATACCAGCCTTGGAGACCCCAGGAAGAATGCTCAGACTGAAAATACGCTACTCATGGGATAGGGGCTTGGATGATGATAAACGTCTACCACATGCATTGTCCTCCTTTGTCCACTTCAGCCAATCAACAGCCTCCTCTCCCCCTTATTAATGCCTTTGTGCTTACGGGGATCAAACCATGATTATGAACATTCACCAACAGCCTGTTTAATTTTTCTTCTTAACATGGGATCCACTGACAATATCCATTTTTTTAATATTATTTGTACACATTCATTTATTTTCATCTTTCCCACAACCCTCCCTAAAAAACCCAAGTGTAAAAGAAGATGCTTCTTACCAATGCAAGTGCCTCACCAAGTGGGGTAGCCAGTTTGAGGGCCATAGTGGGAGTGCCACTGATTGTGCCTCCAGTGTGTTGGGTGGTTCTGACTCAGTCACACCCCCAAGTGCAGTGGCCAAGGCATCCCAGTGACTATTTGGCCAATACGACATATCTGCAGTACTCATGATTTGTCAGCAATGACAAAATAAATGACGTCACTTCCCTACTTGTTTTCAACCCCTTCATTTCACTACGGTGATGAAGGACCCATTTTCACAAACCATAGCTGATGGCATTTAGTCAAGTCATGTTTTTGATGATCAAGGCCCCACCATCTTGATGCTGAAATGGGCCTTCCTGAGGCAGGAATTAGCAATAGGCAGGGCAAAGCCACAGTAAGAGCCCAGATCATTACCTACTCTTCCCAAAGACCACCAAACTTCTGGTGGTGTGAGCTTCATAACGAACCTGCTGACAGTCAAACTGCAAGTTTACTAATTTTTCTAAATTGACCGAGCTCTAGCCTCAGATCAGCTACTTCACACACTAAGATTCTTTGATTTCAATACCTCTTTCTAGATAACCAGAGTATATTTACTTAAATAATGTATCTCCAAACCTTTTTCATCCACCAATTACCCTGACATACAAGAGGACAAAGATGAGAAAGAGCTGAAGAAAACAATGAGTGTAATTGGTGCCCACTGTGTGGTAAGCCCTTTTAGGCATTTTCCTTATATAGGTAGGTTACCTCCTATAATCCTCACAACCTCATAGGGTGGGAATTAGTGAGTCCACTCCGTGAATAAAGGAAACTGAGGTATAACTTGTCCATGACGACACTTAGGGACAGAGCTAGGATTTGAAGCAAGGACTGAAGGGAACCAAAGCCTCGGACCTTCCTCTAGACAGTGATCCTTGCATTGGCATTCCCAAGCTCTCTGAAAGGAAACCTGGGGCTCCCCAAGGCTACTGTGTGAAGCTCATCAGCAACTTAACACATCCCTTGTGGAGGCTGCTGTTTTCTGCATTGATACTTCTGCGTCTCTCCCTGGACCCGGCTGGGTACAGGACCCCTGCTGCTTCTGTTACAGCAGCTGTCAGAAAAATACTGCACACCCTTGGGCACAGTGGGAAAGCCTGAGTACAGGGAGAGAGAACACATGTATGCGTACACATAAGTGAGATGTACATGTGTGTATACAAATAAAAACAGAACACAAATAGAAGGACTAACTGCAATAATAAGGAAATAATTCATTATTATATACTTCCATTTCTTCCATTTAAGGCAACATTTGAATTTTGAGCAATGAACAACAATTAACCAATACCCTATAATAGTAAAGGCGTTCGCTATTTTATTCTTAAAACTTAGAAGTACCCATTTCTTCTGAAAGCTAATGATTCTTTAGGGTCTACAGTAATGGATTAAGATTACGTACAACCTTCAAATATTAACAAAAATTAGCCTTCAAGAAAAAATGTAAACAAGGGAAACAAGTATTCCACTCAATGTATTCAAACATATTCAAATTTCCTCCAGTGACAGCTTCCCTATTCTGAAGTCTAGTGTCAAATTTATACCTCAAATAGTGCTTTGTTCCTCTGTTAATCATGAGAAATACAGTCACCACAGACGGAGAGCCTGATTTTCTCCGTATGCTAGGGAAGCCACAAAAATTTCCAAAACAGGCTAATTCAGAATTCAGCCCTTTAAATAGACTTGGGAAAATTCTCCAGCCTGAATTATTGTTAACCGACCCACGACTCAGGAATCATTCTTTGAAATGTTTTTTTTGGATGGCACCACTGATAACTGAATAAATCAACAGAGTTTGCTAGCATCATGCAGATGGCAAAAAGGATCATACAAATAGACTAAATTCATTTTAAATATTAAAATAAAGCATTTAAATTAGGATGCACTGAATCCTAATTTGAAGACTACTCAAAGTAAACACTGTAGAGAAAATATTTCCTAAAATCAAATTCTTGACCTGAAGTTGGATCTGTTTTCTTGCATTGCATCAGTTATTTATACTCAAATAGACATGAAAGCACCAACAGGTTACAAAGGGCTGTTCAATTACTTTAGAAGAAATAAATGACCCATATTTAAAAAAAAAAATAAAGTAGCCTTCCTCTAGAAAGAGATCATTATTAATGTGGAATAATTTAGCCAGTAAAATTCTGTTTCACTACCAATACCACACGAAAATGCAACTTTCAGGCTAATATATTTACAGGACATCTTGAGGCGGCCAGTTATTTACCCTTGGCAGTGGAGTTTATCCTCTGTAATTATACTGAGCACATTCTCCGGACAGGAGGCTCAATAATTAGATAAATAACTGACTTTTGCTAGAGAAAACCATCAGAACTCCAGTTACATCCTTTATATCACCTACAGTGCAACAGCTCTACCGAATACACAGAGGCAAACGTAGGAAGCTGTCAAGTGAAGGAGGCAGAGAAGTATGGCCCAAGAGAGGGGGCAGACTAAGGCTCCAAGGGGAGAATTCAGTGACAAGGAGATAGCCAATATAACAAATGTGGAGTTCAAAACACTGGTGATAATGATGCTCACAGAAATTACTGAATGCAGCAAATACATAAGGGGAGAAGTGAAGGCTATACTAAGTGAAACAAGAAAAATCCACATGAAACCAACAGTGAAGGGAAGGAAGCCAAGGTTCAAATCAATGATCTGGAACATAAAGAAGAAATAAACAGTCAAGCAGTACAGAATGAAGAAATAAGAACTAAAAAAAAAAAAAAAAAAAAAAAAAAAAAAAAAAAAAAAAAAAAAAAAAAAAAAAAAAAAAAAAAAAAAAAAGAAAAGAAAAGAAACCCAACAAGAAGAGTGGAACAACTGTAAACATACCAACATCTGAATCACAGGAGAGCCAGAAGGAGAGGAGGAAGGGCGAGAACTTGAAAACTTGTTTGAAAAAATGAAGGAAAACCTCCCAAATTTGGTGAAGGAAATAGACATACAAGTCCAGGAAGCACAGAACCCCAAACAAGCTAGACCCAAAAAGAACCACACCAAGACACATCATAATTAAAATGCCAAAAGTTAAAGATAAAGAGAGAATCTTACAAGCAGTAAGAGAAAAGAAGAGTTACTTACAAAGGAGTTCCCATAAAACTATCAGCTGATTTCTTAACAGAAACGTTGCAGGCAAGAAGGGCCCAGCAAAGAGCATTCAAAGTGATGAAAAGCAAGGGCTTACAACAAATATTATTCTATCCAGCAACGCTATCATTTAGAATGGAAGGGCAGATAAAGTCCTTCCCAGACAAGGTAAAGTTAAAGGAGTTCATCATCACCAAGCCCTTATTATATGAGATGTTAAAGGGACACATTTAAGAAAAAGATCAAAACCATGAACAATAAAATGACAACAAACTCATTAGTTATCAACAAATGAATCTAAAAAACAAAGACTAGACAACTTGAACAGCCTCAGAATCATAGGTATGGAGATCATACAGAGAGTTATCCGTCGGAAAGGGAAGGGGGTGGGTGGGGGTCAAAGGTGCAAGAATTCAGCATGACTGGTAGGTACAAAATAGGGGGACATTGAGAACAGTAAAGTAAATGAAGAAGCCAAAGACACACATACATGACACATGGACATGAACTAAGGTGGGAGGTGGGGGTGGGGGGTATTACTGGAAGGAAGGGAGGTACCAGGCAGAGAGGGACAAAAGGAGAAAAAACTGGGACAACTGTAATAGCATAATCAATAAAATATACTTTAAAATATATACCACCACCCCAGCCTGAGAACCCATAGGTTGCTGGTTCAATTCCCATCCAGGGCACAATAACCAGGTTGCAAGCCAGGTCCGTAGCTTGAGGCAGGTGAAAGGCAACCATACATTGATGTCTCTCACCCTCTCTGCCTCTCTCCCTTCCCTTCTCTCTAAAAAATAATAAATAAAATCTTTAAAAAATAATAAAATAAAACATAAAAATGTATACCACCTACAGAGAGTGTAGAAATTTTCTTTGTTTAAAAAAAAAACAATTAGGAAAAATGCAAAGCAGCTACAATTACAACTGAATACAGGAGCTTTCTCACATTAGTTGGTCCTCAGACACTCCATACCCTCTGAGGGAAGTCCTAATTTTGCAAGAGTCGCTCTTGTGTCTTAGGGAAATATTAATTAAGGAAATAAGGACAGCCTGAATTCACATTTACAGAGTAGCTGCCTCAATATCAAGTTCTGTGCTCATAATCTATATTCAAACCAGTTCTATCACCTCTCTATCACCTGCCCTTGGACAACCTTGGTGAGTCTCAGCTTCCCCACCTGTATTGGAGGATAATTAATCTCAGCAGCTACCTCGTAGAGGTGTGAGGCCAAATAATATCCTCCACGTAACACATTTATCACAGTGACCATTGTCTCACAGTAAGTGCTCAATAAACACTAACCCTTATAATTTCTACAGGATCCTCCTGTGAAGACAAAAAAGGAACTGGTTTAGAGTCACCAGGCTGATAGACCAAACCAGGTTCAAATTCCCATATACAGGTCTTGTAAGCCTATCAAACCATCATCTGGGGCATCAAACACACTGAGGGACTGTCATCCACATTCTCTGAAGACACTAAAAGGGGAGGGGAAGATACCAATAAAAAATAAAAACCATGCAGTTGATTACAAAGCATGAAAAGTGTACTATCAATTACAAATATCTCCCCATCAGCCTTTCCAAAATGAATTATTTTAAAATATTTTAATCCTAAGCAGTATGTAAGTTATTGATCAAGGACCATCTTCTGTAGCACAATAACAAATTCAACTTAATCTAGAATGTCTTGTTAACCTACCGACCATTTCACCCACAGGAAATCAAGAAAGTAAGTATCTTGATCACTTCATAGCACGCACGTCCACATGATATCACAGTAAACCCTTCTAACCAGATAGGAATCCTTCTAGACGTTTTCCAGGTGTAGAAACTGTGTCACAAGCAGGGCACCCACCTATCTCCACCCATTCCAGGCAGCACCGGACTGGATCTAAAATCAATGTTTTCTTTAGAGCAACATGGACAAGGCAAAAGGAAGGTGAGGCCACTTCATTGCTTGGCTTTGATGTGAAGTTCAACAAAGTGAACAGGAAAGGTGCCAGTTTTTCAGGACATCCCAATAAAGATTAATTTTTTTACCAAATTATTTCATCGCCAAAGTAGAAGTCAGTAATAGGGTCAGAACATGCCCCACATACAGTAGACCCAATTCACGATTTCACACTTGCCTGAGTCCATGCCCGTTTCTCTCTCTCTCTCTCTCTCACACACACACACACACACACACACACAAGCTCCTGAAAAGACAGGAGCTCACTCAGAAGGAAGCGAGCAGCACCCATGACCTCCCCCAGTGCAGAGCCCCAGGCGGGCAGCGGACTGCACGGGTCAGACGGGCCCCTGCAGCTGCGGTCCAGTGCGAATTCGCTCCTGCAGGTTCTCACTGACCATAAGGGAGGCTCCCGGGGCCCAGCCCCTGGGCTGCAGAGGCCATGGAACCAGTTTGCTCCCTCTTTTTCTTCAAGGTTAAACAATTTGTTTATTATGGTAAAATGTACATAAAATTGACCATTTTAACCATTTTTAAGTGTACTGTTCTGTAACACTAAGTATATTCACAATGTCAGGTCTTTATATTACCATTCACCTTTAGAATTTTTCATCTTCCCCAACTGACCCTCTGAACCCTGTTAGTAGCAACTCCCACCATCTTCTCCCCACAGTCTCTGGTAACCATCATTCTGCTTTCTGCCTCTATGAATCTGATTATTCTACGTACTATAAGTACATTAAGAACATTTGTCCTTTTGTGACTGGCTTAGTTCACTATGCATAAGGCCAGTTCTCTTTCTTTCCCAGTTAGTCTCCTTGAATAAACACCCTGAAATGCACATTCTCTAGAGAAAATACAAATGAACATGTGAGAATTATTTTTCCCCCATTTACTTGCTCATTACTAACGGGATATAAAAAACACTAAGGGCCCTGGCTAGTGGCACAGCGGATAAGGCACCAGTCTGAGAACCCAAAGGTTGCTGGTTCGATTCCCGGCCAGGGCAAATAACCAGCTTGCAAGGCAGGTCTCCAGCCCAGTCTGTAGCTGGAGGCAGGTGAAAGGCAACCATACATTGATGTTTCTCTACCTCTCTCTTCCCCTCTCTCTAAAACTAATAAATAAAAATCTTAAAAAACCAACAACAACAAAAAAAAACCACTAAGGATAGTTGTGGAGGAAGAAGAGAGAGCCAACAAAATCATCCATAATCCCACCATGGAACCACTGCATCTTCATTTCTACTTATTTTGTCATCATCTTTTACTTAGTGCAAATGAAATTTTTTATAATTACATCACATTGAGTATCCTTCTTCTTTAACTTCACTATCTGTCAAAATTGTATCTCTACAAATGTTTTTTTAATTAACTTTCAAAGTTAACACTTAAGAAAAATAATGTACTTCCATGAAAACTTGTATCTACCAAGCTCTCAGAGGGCAGAAATAAGTTAATACTGCCCGAGGTTTCACTCTGATTGTTCTTGGCAACACAGGGCCATGTTGTTTAATAGCTGGTGCAGAAAGAAGACAACACCTTCACAAGTGTTGATACAAAATCATTTAAATGTTAAGTAAAAAGGTATATAACTCCAAATCCAGCCATCCATCCCAGTATTATCTCTCTCAGTGGATAACAGTACAACATCTAATGAAAATCTTATTTCCTTTACAGAAAATAGAGATAATAATGCCACAAACCAACATTCTCATGAGTTTTTTTTTAATTCATTTTTCTTGCAATCCACAGAGTCTCAGAACCAAAGAAAGATAAACTTCAATAAAATTCCACATCTGATTTTTGTTTCTATTTCTATCTGTGGCTTGTAAAAAAAATACACATATATATAACAGCAGGATCTAGTACCACTAAAGGAAAATTATTTTAGCGGAAGTAAAACTCAAGCCAGCAGGGGATGGCTTTGATTGGGAGACAATTATACATAAGGTGATGGGATGCAAGACTTCCTTTATTTATTTTAGTAGAAATAACCTCAAGTCCTGGAAAAAAAGACATTTTTAGAAAATGACACTGACCCAGTTGCTAAGTCTCATGAGTAAGAACAGTGAGTATTACTTTTGTTCCACTGCTGCTCATACATTTTCTGCTCAAATCACTGGAATGTACTCGATTTAAATTCAGGACTTTTTCTTCCCTGATTTTAGGACACTGGATCGGGGGTCCCCAACCTCCAGGCTGTAGACCTGTATTGGTCTGGGCCAGCTACAAACTGGGCCTCATAGCAGGAGGTGAGCTTGAATGTAAATTGCTCCCCCAATCCCAAGCCGTGGAAAAAACGTCTTCCACGAAACCAGTCCCTGGTGCTAAAAAGGTTGGGGGCCACTGTACTGGATTGCTGAAATCATGGAGACCCTGTTCACAGTAACAGTGTCTAGCATATCCACTGCTCATACTAAATTCTGCCTCATTTAAGGAGCACACAAGCACTCTAAAACCAGAGCACCCCAATAAGGGGGACCCAGGAGGCCATGCATTCCGAATATAAACTAAGTTCCCAGAACTCCAAGTAACCCTGGGATCTGGGATGTCACACATGAACCCCAACTAGCGATGCACACCATGCGCCCTCCCTCCGTGGACTGTTTCTGGGTGTTCCGTCTACATATATCTGCAGCTTCTTTTTCTTTGTAATCCTCACCCCAGGATACAGTTATTAATTTTTTTTAAAGATTTTATTTATTATTCTTAGAGAAAGGGGAAGGGAGAGAAGCAGAAAGGGAGACAGACGACAATGTATGGTTACCTTTCACCTGCCTCCAGCTACAGACCTGGCTGGAGACCTGGCTTGCAACCTGGTTATGTGCCCTGGCTGGGAATTGAACCAGCAACCTTTGGGTTCTCAGGCTGGTGCCTTATCATCCACTGTGCCACCAGCCAGGGTGTTTATTAATTTTAAAGAGAGAGGAAGGAAGAAAGAATGAGAGAAACATCTAGGTGAGAAAGAAACATCCATCTGTGACCTCCCAGGGCACCTTGACTGGGGATCGAACCCGCAACTTTTGGCATACAGGAGAATGCTTCAACCAACTGAACTCTGGCCAGGGCCCAATCTGCAGCTTCTTTTAATCCCCTTCTCAGTTAAGTCCACCAGCATCTTTCTGAAAATTGCCCCAAACACAAAAAAGTCAAAAGCACAGGATAGGGCTTCCCTCCCTATTTTTAGTGATGTTGCCCACCTTGTCCTTTTGCAGTTTGCTGTGCCAAACCAGAACCATCAAAATTATCAGAGAATAAAATTCTGCAAAAAAGCAGATCCACACCATCTGTTCCAACTTCAGGAAGGATCAAAACTAAACACACGTCAACCAAAAGGAAATCTACGAGTTAGTATTTTAAAATTGGGATTAAGATTCCAAAATGTCAACAAAAACCCAGCAGAACATTAACCGAGTTTGCCCCCAAGTTTATTTTTCTCATGCTCAATGCTCACCCTTAGCAACTAAAACACATCAGTCCCCTCTCCCTACTTCTACTTGCAGTTAGCTGACATCTGTGGCAATATCTAAATACCCAAAAGATAGGATGCAGTCATAATTTGAACAATTCAAGCCAAAAACCACTCTTTGTTAAATTAACTGAGGCAAAAGCATGTACAAAAAAAAAATGGCTTGAGTCCCACGTGACTTCACAGCCATCTCTTTTCTGATGCAGGAAATGAGCGGTTACCTCCTAGGCTCTGCGTGCCATTTACCTTTGGACCCAAGTCAGTGGGACTGACCAACTGGGCACAAGTCACAAGGAAAGCCAGCATGAGAAATCCTATCTCTGCCAAAAATGCTGCAGTCTTGTACAATGATCAGAAAGCCACTGAAGGGTGAGCGGAAGGTGGAGAGTAGAGAGAAGTCACCATGGCTTGAAGTACCTTTAGAGCCAGTTGTCCATGGTGTGTACCAAGAAACACTAGTTCCAGGGAAACTGTGCAAAACATGGCCCATGGGCAAACGCTGAATTAAATGAAGTGAACAATTTCCTTTTCAGCAGACCTTTCGGAATATGCTAGGGGGAGAGAAGATGAACTTGATGGCAGAAACCTTTATTCACAATATATTTCCAATCACTTGGGTTTCAATGAACACACTTTAGGAAGCACCAGAGACCGTGGAAACAAGGTCAGAGCTGAGACCTGGATAAACAGGAACAATATAATGTGACATCAACTTAGGGTTCAGCAGAGCCCTAAATACAGGAGCAGCAGAGCTCCTTGAAAAGATGTTTTAGGGTGGCCTTCTGCACCATTCTTTTGACCTGAAATCGCTCCTCTCCATGTCGTGATCTTGACATGGCCATCACTTTCTGTCACTCAGGACACACACAGCTTAAGAGTCACCTCCTCAGGCCACTTGATCTAAAGGAGCCCCCAAGGCACTTTGCAAAGAGTGTTTTAACTCCTTGCCATATCCCTAGGGCCTACTGGCACATAGTAGATGCTCAATAAACATATGCAGACTGAGTAAGTAAATGAAGTAATCTAGCTATCCCCTCTCCTCTGGCTTAGAGAAATGATTACTTAAACATCTGGTTATATCTAATTTCAGTTCAATATGATTTTATTATTTCAAATAAAGAGACCATGCTTATGCTATGGTTGCTAAATTAAATGGCATCCACATTTCCTTCGGACACATATTTTCAGACTGAGCCAATACAACATTTTAAAACTACGTATCTTTGAGTCATTCCAGAAACAACAATGAGTTTAAAGTGAGCTCCTCTCCTAAGCCTTCCTGGAATTTGGATACAAAACCACAAAGTTAACTGACTCTTTTGTTAATCACATTCACACTGACCACATTAAAATCCTGCTATAAGGCTAGATGATCACCATAACTGGGAATAAACTCTTAAGAAAACTAACAACTAAAAATGTCCTGGGGTACATTTATTAAAGCCTCCAATGACAAAATTATTTTTCACTCATATATTTATTCTTTGACAAATACTAACTGAGCTCCCAGGCCTTCCCAAGCACTGGAAGACAAGGATGAAGATGCAGCAGCATATCCCTGCAGAGGCTTACGGACCAGAAAAGGAGGGAGGACAGGGAAGGGTACAGCGCAGTATGACAACACAGACATGGCATAAGTGGGTGTGAGGAGCTCACAGTGGGAGCAAGAAGAACTGGTCGTCCTCTGATGATGTGTCCCAGGGGTCTTCCAAGCATGGCACCTGGGAAATTATTAGAAGTGCAGCCTTTCATCAGGCCACCCTGGAGACCTGGAGCCCAGACACTCCGAAGGTGGGTGGGGCCAACAATGTGTGTTTTAACAAGCCCTCAAGCCATTGTGACACACACACAGGAGGTGGATGATGGTGAAGCTACTTCCTGAAGGAGGAACACAAGTCCTCAGGTAAAGAATAGACAGAAGGGCGGGAACAGAAGATAAATGCTGGAAGGCCAGAGGAAACCCGGTATGTTGCAAGAACAGTGTGGCTCAAGCTGCGTGATGAGACAGAGAGTGGATCAAGAAGGGAGTCAGCTGTGGCATCAGCCATGGAGCTGGGGCTGTACCTGGAGGGCAGCGTGAGGCCCCAGAAGGGGTGGGGTGGACATACCCAGACCTCCAGATGTCAGAACACCTTGGAGGCATTGCAGGGAAAAAACAGAGAAAGGCCATGCAGAGGGCAGCTGCGGACTCCTAGGTACAGGGCTGTGGTGGTCAGAAGGGACACCACCAGACCCAGCAGGGTGGGGCTGGAGGTCAGGGTGCGTCACACAGCCACAAAGATGGAGGTGCTGGCACACGATGGGACAGACTGAGCATCTCTTCCCCTGGGAAGCCTTACCTGACGCACCCTCCACAGCCAACCAGGGCAGGGGCTGGTCTGGGAAGCACGAAGTACTTTTGGTAGCACACACCACATTTTATCGTAGTTCTTTTTCAGCTGCCAGTCTTTCCCTCTAGGCTGACAGGTTCCAGTGGGCAGACGCAGTGGCCATCCTGGTCAGCTTCCATCTGGTCAGTTTCCACAGGCAGCATTTGGAAGAGGGCCCGCCACAGCACTTGCAAAGCCAAACTGAATGAATGGAGCTAGACGAGCCATACAAAGCTACGACAACTGAACTTAACATACTGTTGACCAGCAATTTTATACAAAAGCTAACGCAAGTGCAAACACCAGTTAACTGGTGTAGCAAACGACATCCATCTGTTCATTAACACATTGTTGACCAGCAATTTTACGAGCAACAGCTAAGGCAAGTGCGAGCACCCGTTAACTTGTTATTTGGTCGATGAGCTTTTTTTCTTTTTTTTTGGAACCAGACAACAATGTGTTCATTTTTTTCTAGTCTGTTGCTACCATTCCAAACCACGGAATAAAAATCTTTTCAAGTCAATCATATTATGAAAATTCAACAATAAATCTGACTTGTTGAATGGAAGCCACAAACTCATCTTTCTGTAGAAAACCAGAAAGGGCCATGGTTGGGGGACTTCTGCATGTGCAGATAAGGCCCAGGTCTAGGCCCCAGAGAGACGGTCACCTTTTTGAGATAAGTTCAGAGCCAACTCTGCAAAGCAACTCTGCCAAGTAGAGGATGGGGACACGTCATATCCCGCTCACCTCGTCTTCCTCCTTGCTTTGATTTTTAGAAATGATCTCAAGCAGGCAGATAACGTTGTGATGACCCAATTACAGGGTATTTTGGAAGCAGCAGGCACCTCGCTTGGGGGTGGAGCGGGTGGGCGTAGAAGGAAGCGTTTCTAAGTCGGCACTACCACCTGCCTCTCGATCCTGCGCAGAATTGTATATAAAGAAAGGCGCGGCCACAATCGGGAAGTAATGTAACATCTCCCCTGACCTGCTTCCTGTTTTCTCACTCTTCCCAAAATAGACAGAAGCTCAGGAAAATCATAAATGTATTTCTTGGCCCTCTGGGGGGAGGTTCCACAAGGGCACCAATTTGGGTCCCTGGGGAGGAAAAGGGATGAGAGGGCTACCCAAAGTCCTAGGATTCAAGAGGTGAAAACAGTGGGAAAAATCCCTGGACAAAAAGGAACCAGAGAAAGAAAAACTGGCCAGTTCTTAGGCCAAAACTTACTGCTAGGCAGCACCAGAAGCTCAGCTACTCTGGGAGTCTCCAAGCTCAAGCTCTTTAAAGTCAACAGTTCAAGTTTTTGCTTAAAACTAAAAATAACTGTTAAGGTCTTACTTCATGCCAAGTAATGTTCCCGTATCATATGTTAACTGATGAATTTCTCATATCCATATTTCTCATACCCGTACTATAGAGGAATCATCTGTACTTGTACTTTTGGATGAGAAAACGAAGGCACTGTGAATTCTGTTGTCCAACTCTAATTCCAGTGTCCACAGTCATGTGGCTATTCAATTGCAGAGCAGTACTGGGGCCCTGAGAATCTGGCTTGTAACCACCAAACCCTCACTACCTCCGTCCACATGGGGCTGACCTCTGCGTGTACCGTTAGGATGTTTGGCCGCATTCTTGGCCTCTACTCACTAGATGACACAGTACTCATCCCACAACCTAAAACGTCTCCTTATGTGGCCAAACGTTCCCTGGAGGGCACACCTGCCTTGAGCATCACTGCTATAGAGATTTGAAAGGTCCCAAAGGATGAATCTCTAGGGCCTTTGAATGAAGGGAGCTAGACCCAGCCCCACGAAGCTGCAACAACTGAACTTAACATATTGTTGCCCGGTAGAAAGAGTAGCAAGTTCTGGTAAGAATAAACAGGCTACAAGAGTTGTACTGAGTGAAGGAAAAATGAAAAAGGAGACAGCTGAAGGATTTTCTGTACTGGGGGGTTTACACTGGCAGTCCCTTGTCACAGCTCCTATTCTGTGAGACCTTCCTACTCCAGCAGGGTGGGACAGCCCTCCTCTTCACTCTCTAGGACCTTGCACATGCCTCTGAGCATCCCCTTACAACCAATGCTCTGGTACATTCCTCTCCGTCTTTCTGAATGCCACACAGAGCCTGGCACTAAGCTTGCACTCAATAAACATCTGCTGAACAAAGGCTTGAGCCAAGGAAGCTGAGGTTTCTGGGTGTCACCAAATGAATGCATCTCTGTCTTCACGAGGGATCTAGAAAAGGTCTGAAGAAATACAGCTTGGCTCTTGGGGAGAGTAAGAGGTTCTGGTCAGGTCGTTCGAAAAATCTGAAATTGAATCAGTGCTTCTGAAGTATCTCTACCCCACTCAGCCCGCCATGAGTCCACACCACACCTATCATGTTCAAAAATCTAGTTGTATTAGTATACTGCGGAATGAATCAACTCAAGAAACCTAACTCATGCTAAGGAAATTCTCATGATTCACTTCCACTGGCAAACAGTGCTGCTCCCACAAATAGAAATACTTGGTGTGGCAGGTTCCCTCACTTGCCCAGGACAAAAGTCTACTTGGGAAACCAAATGAAGTTCAAAAGGTTCGGTACAGAGCCAGCACCCAGGAGCACACCAGATGCTCCTAAGGAGAAGCCCCATTGTCCGGGGTGCTGGGGTTCTCTCTCCAGACCCACCCTCCAGCAGCCCAAAGTCTCTAGTTGGCCATGGGGCTGCTGGGGAAACCTTGAAATCATCACCTCCTCTTTTTCCAGTCACCAGACGTTTCTGTCACCCCAACACTGCCTCATCATGGGCACAGGACAACAAATCAGATTCCAGTGTATTTTATTTACAATAGAAACATTCAAGCCTGGAATCAGCCTAGAGATTCAACACAGCCACCCCAAGTTTAACACATATTTCGTAATTATATCTGGCTTTTCCTACTATCCAATGTGTGTTCAGATAAAAGAAATGCACAGTAGGGCCTTAATTTGGAGGAAATAGTTCCCCCATTAAATATGAAGTTTTAGGTTGACATCCATTTGGAAAATGAACAAAAGGTTAAATGTTCACCTTTTCCCCCAAATGCTGAATTTAGGATGGTTTTATGGTGTGGTGAAAAGAAGAACACAGGCTTTGTTCAGGACTGGGCAGGTCCTTTAACTTTTCTGAGCCAAGGCTTCCTCACCTACACAGGAGGAAATAAGGAGGAAGGAAGCCCGGAAGACTAAATGAAATATTTCCTATATAGCACCAGGCGCATGCTTGACCCATAATTAATTAATAACTACTACGGCTTCATCCTGTCAGCCCCTCAGCAACCCCTGGACTCCTCTGTATTGATTACAACTGCAGAGCAAGCACCATTATTCATCGTGCAGCCTTTTGTACAAAGAGCCTCAATTTTCTCACCTCTAAAATGGAAACAGTACCACAGTGTTTTCTAAGAATTAAATAGGGTAACAGCTATAAAGCTCTTGGTACAAAATAAGAGCTCCCCAATAACATTAATAATATACTATTATGACCGGCACAGGTTTTTTAAGGCATTATCAGTAACATGGTACTTTCTTAAGCTACTATTTAAAACTCAGAACTAATTTACGTTTTTGCAATTCCA
Source organism: Noctilio leporinus (assembly GCA_004026585.1). NCBI lineage: Eukaryota > Metazoa > Chordata > Mammalia > Chiroptera > Noctilionidae > Noctilio > Noctilio leporinus. The sequence continues at coordinate 159,371 of PVIW01002017.1, read as the reverse complement.
TGGGCATATTATTCTTAAGCTTCCTCGAGAGATGCATCAAGGCCCACCTTGAAGGGTACAATATTTACAGCACAGGTCTCACCCACACAACTCTTGGTTCTATGGCTTTGAATCCACCATCATTTCCCAGAATCGCCAATTCCCCAACTGCTAACGCATGCTGTTTTGGCAGGAAAAGGCCTGCATGCAAAGAAACAAACATCAAGATCCATCATTCTGAGGTCTGTTAAAATGTGCATTTTAGTCACTAGTCCTTTCTGCTCTCTCATACCCTCATGTTTCATCTTGGCACTTTCCTTGTCATTCTCAGGCTATAATTCAAAAACATTTGCTGGTTCCCACAGCACTTTCAAAATTAGCTGCTTCTCAGCTCTCCTAGGACTTGGGTCCGTACCAGTGACTACGTTCCTGGAAGGCCCAGAGGCTCCATCAGCCCACCCACCAGCTGACCGGGCCTCCATTCTTCAACTTGATCCTGAGGGCCGGGCTGTCTACATCTCGGGCCTGGATTCCCAGACTTATTGGTTTCATGGACCATTAAGCTGCCAAGTAAAAATATTCCCATCAATTCATTAAAAAAAAAACATTTTACCCCTGAATCAGAAGGGTATAACCTCAGAGAAAAGAACCGATGTTCTCATTTGAACACTCTTGGGAAAGATTCACTGCACCGTCGTCACTATCGTTTTGAAAAAGACATCCAACAACCATTGTGCTTTGCATGCAGTAGGCACTCAGTTACCTTTCAATAGCACAGAATCTAAGTTCTGATCCACTGGACAGCAGCTTTGTAAACGCTACCAGGAATTTACCCAAACCACCAGGAATGCCAGGCTTTCCTTCTTCAAGGAGGGCATTTCCCTCCCTTCCCTGGAGCTCTGCAAGTTCTCCCCAGCCTCTCCCTCCTGAGTGCACACTTGCAGCTCAGTTCCCAAACCTCATTCTTTTCAGGTGGCTTTAAAAGGAAGAAACAAAGCCACTCTTCCTCTCACTCTAAGCATTCCTAAGGCACACTTTCCAGTAGAAATACACTTCAAAAGCCTCAGGTATTACCTAGCAGACCAAATTTTGCAAGATTACTGCAGGAGCCAAAGGACAGAATAGTTCACTTTATTTATAACTACTATCAAATCTTTTCTTTTTTTTTTCATTAAAGATTTCATTTACTATTTCCAGAGAGAGGGGAAGGGAGGGAGGCAGAGAAGGAGAGCAACATCAATGTATGGCTGCCTTTCTCCTGCCTCCAGCTACAGACCTGGCTGGAGACCTGGCTTGCAACCTGGTTATGTGCCCTGGCTGGGGAATCGAACCGGTGACCTTTGGGTTCGCAGGCCGGGGCCAATCCACTGAGCCACCAGCCACGGCTCTCAAATCTTAATGAACAATACAGAAAAACTTTAATCATAACTCCATACTATTCATTTTTTCCATGTTCTCTTCCCCTCTTTGTCCATAGGAATCTGTATACTTTATATACTAATAAATTATACATGGGGACTTGTTTCCTGATGATGAAAGCCATGCCTGTCCTAGCGTTCGTTCGGAGCCTATAAATCTGGGTAAGATTCACATATTACAGAAATAAGATTGTATAGAAAGGGAATGTCTCCTGCAACTCCTGTAACTCTCATACCAATTACCATTCAGGGTTCTCACTTTTTGCCAGGTCGTGATGATGTGACTCACTGCCCTCTCTATCCTTTCTCTTTTTCAGTTCTCATCCAGAGTTAAGAGGGACTGCTCCATTCCTAGTAGGCTCCCAGCAATATCTGGAGCCTGGTGATGGTCAGAAGCTCCAGGCTCACTGTCCATCAATATCAATTATTTAAATATTGATAACAACTCTGGCTTCTCCTCATTACCTCACATAAAAGTTAATGTGGCTGTTTCGTGACCATCTTGAAAGCAACGGGCACTCAAAACACCAAATGGGATTGGTTTCCTTTGCTTTCTGCCCCATCATCATAGCTTACCCCCCCAAAAAAAGTTCCTGATCTTGCCAACGATGCCTGGGCACACTCGGACAGCCATCACTCCTGCCACTGTAGCAGCTGATGGTAGAAACCTACCCAACCCAGCGGTGGTGCTCACATGAAAAACTCACTGCAAGCCACGGACCAAGGGCCGCGTTTCTGATCAAGGGCTAAAGACAAAGGACAGGGACACTGAAAGGCTTGGCAAAACATCACATGGATGGGTCCCAGCAAGCAAGGCACAGGACACCCCCCTCTGCAGTCCCCATGGTGGCTCCACCCAAGAGCAGTGTCTCCCCTCAGAAGATGCTAAAAAAGTTTTAAATATCCAGTGTACTTCACCCAAATATAATCATTATCTCCTACCTAGTCTTGGCAAGGGCACAAAGAGTTAACATCAGGACAATCATTCTTTGACAAATAAAAGCTAAAAGGGAGGTGGGAATTGGCCAAAAAAGGAAAAGCATTTGACCAAGTTGGACAGGCCAGGCTTAGGGAGATACAAAATTGGCTTCATCTAATACTTTAAATGAAGCCCCCACTCATCAAATGGCTGTATCACAGATCCTTGATCAGGACAAGAACCCAACAGACACCCAGAGGGTGTGTTCCACAGCAACTCTCACATACTACAGATGGGAGAAAACTGAGGCCCAGAGAAGTATGCAGACTTCCCCAAGGTCACACAGTAAAATAAAGTAGTGGAGGAACCTGGCCCAGAACACAAGTCTTGAAAGTCCCTGGTTGGTGGTCTTCCCACCAAATCCTAAGAGACCTTAATTATTGAGAGTGTGAAACTCTGCCTCTGAAAAACCATTTTAACTCTGAGAACTGCCACCAACATGTAACACATTAAAGTAAAAATAGGTAACCTGGATTTATTCTCCTTACATTTAAGTTTATTTGTTTGCAGTAAAACATTGTTGAAAATAAATGAATATAAAAGTTTTTAAACTTGGATGGAAGCTTCTTAAAATTTTTCAGATCATTTAGAAATCAGACCATTCTAATCAAATCTAATTCCAAATCACAAATTAAAGATATTGTATAAGAGAATGCTTATTGAATAATAATAAAGCCAGTTGAAGGTATTCTCATGTGAGATTAAAACTTTAAAGCTCTATTGCTGTGTAATCAAAGAACTCTCCACTTTCTCAGAAAGGTTTTCTTGGGAAGCTGACATTTATGTCAAAGATACTGACACATTAGATAATATATGTAAGGAGCTTAATCACAGACTTGACACATAGTAAGTATTGAATGAATGCTTGTTTCTTTGACCCAGGGTAGGAAAATAGGTATTACCCACATAGCTAGAAATTTTCTTAATATACTTTCCTAAAAGTCTGTCCTCTACTCCTGGAAAATTTAAGACGTATATCATCAGGGCATTTTGTTTTATTTTAAAAGTGTGACTGAAAAAGGCACAGAGAAACAACATTGCATTTTTCTTAAAATACAAATTTAGATATCCTCAATCCAGGATAACCAACATAACACTCTGCTAATGTTAAGGTAAGGCTTGCAATGTTTGTTGTTTCCCTAGCAGCAGAAAAAGAAAAGTCATCAAAAGTTTAAATATGACACACAGAGAGTACCAGTTTTAAAATATTTTACCTTTGTACAGATGGATTCTTGCAATGTTTAGTAGTCTTTCCCTAAATAACTTTGCAGTCAGTATTAACATTACTCAAGTAAAGTACAAAACAACAGACTTTTACGCTTCAGCTTATTGAGCTTTGCCACTACCACTTTATTAAAGTTTCCCAAAGTGGGATGGCGCTGGCTCCAGGAAGGCAAATCATTTAGTTCAAAGAACACTTGGGAGGAGAAAATAGCATAAGCTATAAACACCTTCCCTGGAAAGGAATCTCAACTTTAGAGTCCTCCCTCAAAGGCTCAGAGCAAATACCTAGGGACGTCCCAGGTTTTTGAAAACCCTGAGTGATTTTCCTGACGGATGACAAACGGAGAGCCTAGAAATCCTGCATGTGTGCCCCCCTCCCCACCCCCGCGCGCCTGCACGTGTTCTGATGGCAGCCCATTGTACACGACCGCCACCTGTGTTCTCTCCGCATTTCCCCCGGCGGGGAGGTTCCTTCCAGACAAATGTCATCCTTTCAGAACAGTACCATTCCTAGGATTCTGCAACTTATGATAAACAAGTGTTGAGCAAATATTGCTTTCAAGCTACAAACTGAAAATTCAACAAAGCTGCTACCTACGTCCCCTCTCAAGGATCATCTGTTCCTGAAAGGCCAGCTACAGGAATTCAGATACCCTTAAATTATCACGGACATTTGAGGACAACATTTGAAATGTAAATCCGTGACAAGTGTAAAAAAATTCAAAGATTTAATAGACCCAAACCCATAACCGCAGATCAGGGTGCCACAGTTTTGTTTTTGTTTTTTTAATCAGTGAAATATTAAAAAACAAATGACAAACCAATGCCAACCTCACAAAGTTTCCTCATTTCTTGAAATTCAAACACCACTGCTGACATCATTTTATGATAATCCTTTAGTTATTTCACCTAAGTCATCAGCACAATGTAAATAAAGCCAGTGAAGGAGGGGGCTCCCCAAACAAAACTGTGCCCTCCCAGAGCCCAGTCTGGTCGGGGCTTCCGTCAGACTTTATTCTCCTCCCAGTCTTGGCCCTCTGCAACCACACATTCCACCAAAACACACACACACACACACACACACAAAACGTTTGTGACAGTCGTGCCTCTGAGCTGCGCAAAACTTGACTACGAAACGGCCACAACTCTAAATCTGGTATGTCTAATTTATTATCTTTTGAATTCAAGTCCCATGCCTCCTCGGCCCCTCGCCCCTGACTTCTCAGCTCGCTCGCTCGCTCGCTCCCTCTATCCCCACCCGAGGTCGAAACCACCTTTCATTGTTTCTATGGGACTCCGCTCCGCATCCCAGCCTAGGTACAGCAAGGGTTTCATCGCACAAATGCCATTTCTAGCGTTCAACCCCCCCATTCCGCCCCGCGAGCAGCAGAGGGTCTTTCTGGACCCCGATGGTCAGCTTTCCTGATTCACCCTCTTCGCCCAGCCATTTTCTAGTTAAAACCCTCTCTGCTTCCGAAGGAAGAAATGAACTTTTCCCCCCTTTGATCTCTCTTAGGCTGGTCTCTGAACCCCCGAGAAGCTAGCCCAGTCTCCAACTCCCCGGCAGGAGCGCGCTGCCGCCCCAGGCGGGGGAACCCAGCCGTACAGCGAAGGCCGGTGCCAGGACTAGGGGGTGTGCGCTCTTCCTCGCCGGTGCCCACCCTCACTTTTCCCTGCCACAGCCCCCACCCCAGCATACTCCCTCCAACCCTGTCTCCTCCACCCCAGGCCCTGCCAAGCCCGGGCGGCCGAGAGGAAGAGGGCGCTGGGAGGCAGGAGGGATGCAAGTCAAGGAGTGAGCCCGCAGCCGCCCCGCCACCCGGCCCTGCGGCACGGGCGCAGGGCGCACGGGACTCCATAGCTGGCACCCGCTGCAGATGCGGCGGCAGCTGCTGCAGCTGTGGCTGCGGCTGGGCGGGAGGCAGTGGCAGCGCAGCCCTCGGGACCAGAAGAGGCGCAGCCGCTGGGACTACTACGGGCGGCCACTCGCCGCACACCACTGCCCGGGTCTCTCGCCAGCACTCCCCGACCGCCGCGGGGTCCAGGGCAAAAGCAAGGAGGAAAGCGAAGCTCACCGGTGGTGTGCGCGGTGCTCGCCTCGGCTAAGGCGCCCAACAGCTCCGCTCCAGTCTCGCCCTCCACCGAGCGCCCGGATCAGCTGCGGGTGCAGCACACGAGCTTCCTACTTGAGACCAGGACTGGCTCCGACGACTGAGCATGCCCAGTGCCGCTCCGCCAGTCCCGGGCTGGGAACCACGCCAGCGAGATTCCACTTCTCCAGGCTTTGGCGGCCGCTGCGGGCGGAGAGGCTGGAGGGGCCCGGCCGGGCGGGGGCTGAACGCGAGAAAGGCGGGGCCGGGGGCGGAGGCCTGGAGGCAGGGGGCAGGCAACGCTCCTAGTGCGACCTCTGCAGGCGGAGGCTGCAGGGCCCGTGGGACGCAGGGTACCCCCTCCCCCCATCATCTGGGAAGATGATAAGGAGGCAGTGGGGCCTAGGGTGTGTAAACCCAAACGCCGGCAGTGTCCTCCATGTGGCCTGGCATCTGTCTACACTACAAGCAGTTGGGTAACCTTATCCCTGGCTAGTCTTTTCTCCTAATGCCTGCATTCCCTTATAATGGGAAAATGTCTCCAGATGAGAGCTGCCCACACCCTCCCAGCTGCAACTTGTAGGCGAGATATCCTTCCTTATACCTCCCTAGTCAGAATCCTTCGCATGTGCTAGACACACACACTCTATTCCTTGAGGTGGAAAATCACACCAAGATCACCTCAGGGGATAAAACACACCTGTAGGAGGGGAAAGGCATAATTTTCTTTTCACCTCGAGGATCGTTACCTTTAACTCAATTGTAAGCAGGCAAGCAAGGTCCCTGATAAGAATGGGCAGTCCGTAAGTATTGATGGGGGCTCTGCCCAGAGACTGAACGAGATCCCCAGAGCAGCCTTAGGGTTGCTCTTCCCCAGTGATGGTCAGACTTGAGCCTGGGTCAAAATCCCCCCGCAGGGTTTAGAGAAACTGATTGCTGGGTCCCACTTCCAGAGCTTCTGTGGGTAGGTCTTTGGTGGGGTCCAACCATCTGTGCATCTAACAAGCTCTTAGGCGATGCTGGTGCTCCTGGTCTAAGGAACACACTTTGAGAACCACTACTCAACATACACTATATACACGCAGCCTTACCTATGATCTCCTTCAGGAAAACTATGCTATAAGGACATTCATAGCAACAACAAACTGATGGCTCCTCCTCATTCATTCTTATCCCCAAATCTCAAAACGCACTCCTTCCTCAAATAACAAGCTCTCACTTAGCCTTCATGTGAGGATTCTATGAGGTTGGAGTAGGAATTACTTTATTCCTTCAAACGTGCTGAATTTATTGAGGACCCACAAGGCCTTACAGTAAGTCTGGGATAGCAGTGAGTAAAAATGCCCAGACGCTCCGCTCCCTTCATAGAGTTTCCATTCCGGCTAGATGGGCAGACACCAAGCTAATCACTTGAAAATGTCATTTCTAACACGGAAAGTGCTAGAAGGAAATCCAGGTGTGTATAAACAGTGTATCATGGGACCCTGAGGCAGATTCAGAATGGAATTGGAAGCAATGGTGGGGAGGGGCAGACATTTCTGGAGTTTGCACAATTTCCCTCAGACCTATCTGGAGGTCAGCAAGCATGTTAGGCCTCCCTGCAACAGAGAATCAATTTTGCCAACGAGAAATCCAGGAAAACGCTCATCCTTAGGGCTGAGTCTCTGACCCCCCCCCCCCCACGAGATCCGCCCGTGGACAATCGGGAGCCCACTTTAGGGAATGGAACGCACCGTAGGAAAATGCTGGCCCTGAACGGGAAAGCCTTCTAGCTCTAGCCCCTGCCCTGGGGAATTAACCCAAGACCACCCTGCCCGCCAGTAGCCGAGAGGAGACCCGGCACCCGCCTTCCAGGCAGGTCCACCATTCCCTCGAACCCCAGCGTTCCCTCCGGTTGTCCGAGAGCCCCGCCCCTCTCTTTAGGGTCCTGGGGTGGTAAACGGCACCCGCCCCTCGGGTTGGGTCCCTCCAAACCGCGAGGAAAACCCGCGCTGGAGTGCGGGCGGCGGGGCGGGGCGGCGCGCGCAGGCGCACGGCCGCCAGGTTGGGCCGAGGAGGCGCCCAGCGCCACACCTGATGCAATCAGCCTTCCGGAAACGGGCCTGGCCGCCGCGCTCACCCAGGAAACGCTCCTGCACCCACCCCACACGCCGCACCCCCGCTGCCTCCGCCCGAGTTGCCAGCCTCCTCGCGGTCTGGATCCGCCTGGGCGGAGGGCGGCTTGCGGAGTCCCACCCGGGACCCGCAGGAGGAGTTGGGAAGTCACCGCCCGAGAAGGCAAACCCCTGGCTGCCCGGACAGGGACGTGAAACGGCCTCGGAACGCTCGGACCGCAGGAGGAAATTCCCTTAATGATGTATTTCCAAAGAAGATGGGCGGGGGCGGGAGGCGCAGGGGTGGGGGCGTGGAGAGGAGGCTTTTAACCTACCTTCCTTCCTTCCTTCCTTCCTTCCTTCCTTCCTCCCTCCCTGCTTTCCTTCCTTCCTGCCTGCCTGCCTGCCTTTCTCCCGACACACATTTTTTTTTTCTCCCTGATTTAAAGGAACGTTTATAGTAAATAGCAGTTTTAAGGCAGTATAGAGAGGACTCCCGCCTTGCTAACAGCTCGTTGGCTCTGCTACATAAAGCCTTCCACCATGCACTCATTTTATAAATAAGTCATTGGTTTCTCATACCTCATCATTTCAGTTTAAAAAGAAAATCATTACTGGTTTCTCTACCTCATGCCGTGTTGATACCTTGTATGAGTGGGTTTTTTCCTTTATGCTGACTCACCAATGAATTGTTGTCCAAAGAAATGACATATTACAAGAATGTTCCAAGAGCATGTTATAAAAGCATGAAAGTAACTACCTCCAGAACACCTTTAAGGCCAAAGGGAAAAAGGAAAAGGCAGATTGAAGAAATTGTAGTTAGAAGGATACTTAGATCATTCTAGAATTAAGTCTGGATCGGCACATTTTACAGAAGCTGGTTACCTCTCTGTGGCCCTAAGAGGTAAATGACTTTTCTTAACAGATAAATCAGAGGCGGTCCCGGCGCTTGAACATAGATTCTTAACACCTTAGTTTAATTTTTTAGTGCGTTTACTTTACACAAACACGACACAGAATGCAAGACTGTTACAGTGCTGTTTATTCAATCCAGAGGTTACAAAGTACAAAATCGATAGCAAGAAAAGGGATCTTACTACTTGTTCCTACTTCCAAAGTCATTAATCTTTAAATAGTTCTTGAGCTATCCAACCACTTCTAAGATAACCAGAGACTAAGCATGAAGAATTTAAATTAAAATAGTATGAAATTCTTCAGAATCTCAAGACATCAGGAATCTTTTGAGTCAACAGTTCATCTCTAGTATTTTTGCTTCATCATCTGGTGTATGAACTATTTGAGGTGAAGCCCAGGGAATTTTAATGATGATCACAATGAAATAATAAAGGTATGATTTGCCATTGTACTGACTTAAAATCAATAAAATGGAAATCCAAGTGAAAAACAATTGCAAAACGCATGGCACAATAAGATAACTAGAATTCTATCTACTTTTTTTTTTTTTAATCTTGATGAATGTGTACTTCTTAGAATGTTCTAACATTTACAGATCTGGGAGAATGCCTTTACTTATGTAAAAATAGAGCTGGATAAATGTCAAAATACAGATGTGCAAAGTCCAAACTCATCACAAGTTACTAGCTACAGAATAGCTCCTTTTTACTGAGTAGTTAGCATGTGCCAGATACTGGCTAAGTGTTTTATACAAGTTATTTAATTTAATCCTTACAACCCCACTATGAGTGAGATACTTTTGTTACCCCTATTTTCCAGGTAGGGAAAGTGAAGTTTGAGAATGTGAACTAACAAACTCAAGACGCAGCACGTTCCATTGCAGTCTGGATTGGAACCCTGGCATTTGCCCAGACCTTAAACTCCCCACACTATGAAAAATTTAAATACTGAGAAAATGACTGATTTTTATCTCATATAAGAAAGGAAGTGGGGCATTATACTGACTCTCCTTCCAAAGATAAGACTTGTTATTATCATTTTGTTGTGCTTCCTAATGGGGGTTCCAAAACTTGGGACCAATCTTACCCCACAGATGTGAGGCAGGTGATCAAATGCCTAGTGATATTTTGGGAGTACCAGCAAGGCCTCTCCTCCGATGGACTGCCTCCATTGTCTGGCTGTGTTTTTTTTAGTCCCAAACTATCCAATATGATAGTCACTAGCCACATATACTTAATTTTGAATCAATTCATTAGAATTAAATTTCCAGTTCCTCAGTCAAATTAGCCATATTTCAGGTACTTAATAGCCACATGGACTACTGGCTACTGTATTGGGCAGTGCAAGTATAAAGCATTTCCATCACTGCAGAAAATGTAATGGGGCACTGCTGCTGTATTTCTTTATCCCAACAGTGTAAGGGAATCTTTCTTCACTTCTTGCCATTCTTCCTCTGAGAATGTTTCTAGCTCTACCTGTCCCCTAAGCTCCAGACTTACTTTTTCAAACTGAAAGGATTATCAGAGTGTAGAATACTATATCATGGAAAGTCATGGGCTTTGGTGTAAGACCCCAGGTCTTTTATTTACCATCTATGTGACCTTGAGCAAGTAACTTAAGCTCACAACCTCAATTTTTCAATCTGTAAAATTCGCATTTTAATCTTTTCATCATGCATATATTTGGGATTAAGTGAAATGACACACGTAAAGCTTCTGGTGGGCCTCACATAGATTTCCCCCTCCATTCCTATTTCAGTTCATGATACCACCAATTGCTCAGCTTCCCAAACTAGAAACGCAGTCATCTTCCATTCTCCCTTCTCAACCACCCACTTCAAGTTAGTCATCAAGCCCTATTGCTCTCACCTCAGGAATCTCTTTCAAACCTGGACCCTCTTCTCTGTCTCCATTCCCACTCTCCTCACTGGGTTTTCATGCATAATGTCAGTGTCCTGCTAACTGGCCTTGGGGCACCCATCACTTTTAGCCCCAGCCCTCCATGTTACTGCCACTTCGACCTCCTAAAAAAGATGCCGATGACAGTGTCACTCCCCTCCTTTCAACCACCGATGACTTACAGTTGCTTAAGAATAAAAAGTTGACAACTGCTAAACCTACACACTCACATGACCAACCCCCCCAATTCCATTTCAGATCTACATTTGGACTCCCGTATTACCAACTTCCCTTTCAGCCACCTGTCCCCCAGCTCATATCCCTATACCCAGCCCCCACTTCGCCTCCTAGACCAGGAACCTGCGCTCCATGAGGCATTCCTGGAAGAGGTCATGGCCTTTCATGTTTCTGCCCTTGCACACATCCTTCTCAGGCTGGACGGCCCCTTTCACATCATCTTTACCTGGCAAATTCCCATGTAGTCTTTTAGCTCCAGTGCAGATAGCATCTCTTCTATAGCTGGCCAGCTCATCCGTGCTGTAGATTTAAGAGTGCAGATGGTGTATTTGGGCTACCTGGGTGTAAATCTGGCTGCACGGCAACCCCATTGGTGATTTTTGGAAAATGGCTTATCCTCTCCAACCTCGGTTTCCTCATCTAAAAATGTTGATGATCATGGCATGTACAACTGAGTGTTGGTGAAAGTATATAATGAGATAATGCAGATAAAGCTCATTATAGTGTGCCCGGTTCAATGTAGATTACCTTAAAATTACTACTATTATGATTAATTACCTATGTTACCCTTTTGTCTCTATGTAGGTCTTTTTTTACATTTTACTAAAATTTTTACAATTCTTTTCATGTTTTACACTGACATTGGATTTTATATTAAATAAAAAATATTAAAGTAATTTATGATGGAAGCACTTGATATTCACTGAACAAAATTTAGGGAGCATTATTAATAAACCAAAAGGATTAAATACTCTATTTGAGAACTTCTTGGTTGCAAACAAAAGGAAGCTTCTGTAGTTAATTTATTCAGAAAAAAGTTGCCGAAGCAATGTCTGGTAGCTCAATGAATCAACCCAGCAATGAAGAATTGGTTCAGAAAAAGGTCAGGATCTGTGGAAGACTGGCCAAAACTAACAGAGCAGACTGTGGCACGTTATGTTACCTCTGGCCCACCCCACATACTGTGGGCACTGTTCCTAAATTTCTGCAACGTAGCATCACATTCTTCCAATTCAAGATCACAGGTGGAAATACATAAGGTCACATGCCCATACCTTATTTAGCAGTCGCAGTTAGAGAGCCAGGGAATGTCTGGCTTTCTTTAGGTTCCCTATTGAGAGGTAGAGTCCTCCCACCACTGGAACAACAGGGGATTCATCAGAAATAGAAAGAGGGTCTTATCTCCTCCCCATTTCTTCTTCCCATGATTCTTTATCCACAGTGATCACTTCCTGGCAAACATCACCTACCTCCATGCTTTCATGCCTTTGCTTCTGTTGTTCCCTTTGCCTAGAATAGACTCCCTGCTTTACCCATTGACCCATTCCTTCACCTAGTTCACTTTCCAAAATCATACTCATTCTTCAAAAGCCAAGATTCTTCCTTAAATCTACCGCATGGGTTAATGGCTCACTTTTTGGTTTCAAAGCACATCATATGTTTTTATAGCACCTCATACATATAGTTAGATGTTTCATTCTTTGTTGCTGTGCTGTGAACTATTTCCAGCCTTATCACATAGAAGACACTTATTAAATATCTGTTTAATGAAGGAAAGAAAAGGAAAGTTAGCCTTTATTAGGTACTTCACTAAGAACTGTTCAATGTTAATCCATTCTTATGTATAATTCAATTTTTCCTCAGAAAGGCTGTTTAACCATTTTACAACAGAGGAAACTGAGGCACAGAGGAATTAAAGTTCTTTCCTAAGGCCACACAGCTATTAAAAGACAGGTAAAATTTGAGCAAGGCAGGCTCACCCCAGAGAGTAGGCTCTTACCTAACGAGATGTTACAACTCTGTGAAAGGTAGTACGTGGTCCTTTTTCTAGGGAATTCCACCACAACTGTTTTGTTTTGTTTTTTGAGCCCTGACAGCCTCTGGTAAGAGGAGAAAACTAACTAAATTTCTCTGTAAATTCTCATGACTAAAAATATATTTAGTTAATTTTATAAATACTTATTCCATTGTACAATGATACTGTACTCTATATAGAAATTCATAGAAACTCAATTTATGAGTACCAAAGCACACAATAAAATTCATCACACGGTTGGTCTCCGTCCTTCCCCAGGGTTACCAGGAGCTGTTAGAGCAGACACTGGCATTTTATTGAACTGATTCTGGCTACAAAGAATTTATGTTCTTATGCTCAGGGCAATTCTTTTCCCACTCTATGTTATAGCCTCTCACTCCTCCCTAAACCTTGGTTTGCTTTTCTTTAGACAGTAGAAATTTGAGTCTAGAGAACCAATGTGCATGGTGTCTCACAATTAATTGCCTGCATAGATAAGGGCAAGAATTTAAATCTTGTAAATGGAGAAAAACCATCACCTTCATGTTCATAGGGTATAGCATAAATAATACCATACAACCTGGAAAAATACTCATTTTAAAATTTATATAACTATAATTAAATAGAAAGGGTGAAGTCTGAAATGAAGAATGCTGAAAGACAGAAAAGGTTATAAAAAAACTGGAAATAATTTACAAGAGAAAAATGCTTTGCTCATACCAGAAATAGGCAAGAAATATTTTACTAATTTGCAAAAGACTTGATAGTCTCCTTTATCAAGCAAAGAATTTATCATCTTCTTTACCTATTTGTTCCGGTCAAGTATCTCCTACTTTTAATTTCCTTATTACAAGGTCTACAAAAAGGAAGGAAGGAAGGAAAGAAGACAGAGAGGGTAATGGGGAAAAAAAAGACATAAAGATATCTTTGATTTAAAGATTATTATATGTAAATGTCTGTCATTAGGTTAAATGAAGCCTAACTCTATAAAAATTTCAGAGAGTGTAAAAGCTGAATTTGGGAGGTAGAGGGGCATAGGTATAGGAAAAAGAAGTGTAATTAAAAGTAATAGCATAGAATTAATACCTAATGTGGAGGTTAGCTATTAGGAGCACAAAGATTGGTGGTAAGGTCAGTTAGATAAAAGGAAAGACTTTGAAGAGATATAACAAGTGCTTCATCTCTTGAGACATTTAAAATTAACTTGGACAAAGAACTAAAATATATTTTGTAGAAAGCAATCCTTTCTGACAAGCTGGTAGATTAGCTCTAATTGATTTTTCCACCTCTAATTTTCTTTGAATCTCCATAATGCTTTTCTTAGAAGACAAATGATATTTTTTAAATGAATTTTCTGTCTTCATTTTAATGAAATAAGATAAAAGTTCTCATGAAAATAATTTCCAAGCCCATAACTTGAAGTAATAATTTCTACTGTTATTTACATTCTAAAAGTTAAAAATCAAAGTTAGAGCATTAGTAAACATAATAAATTACAATATATTTTCTCCCATCATGCACTAGCAATATTCTTGAAGTAAAACACCAGAGAAGGAAAGATATAGGATACAACCCCAAACTGGAAAGATAGAGCAAGGAAATATTCTACCTGTGTTTACTTTTTTGTTCTAGGTTCATATCCTGTCTGGAAAGTTATCACTGAGAGAAAAACATGTAGTTTCATTGACATTATGTCAAATTTTGTCTTATTGAATTAGAGAACAAACAGTTTTGAGGTGGTAAGGGACTAACTTAGAAATGTCCTAAAAAAACTTTGATGTCTTTGAATTTTCTGAAATAACACTTTGTTTGGAAAAAGAGGAAACAATAAGTGAAACAGGAAGTACCTCTGTTTCTTCATTCATCTGCAGTGATTTTCAAAGCAGTTCTCCATACCTTGATAAATATTACTATTTCCCCATGAATAAAAATATGAATAAGAGACACTTTTTTATCCTTAGGTCACAAAGATACTTTTCCCTATTACATTCTGCAGGTTTCAAGTTTTGTTCATTTTATATTTTTACAATTAAATCTTTAATTTGCTTTCTAATATAGTGTGAGATACAGATACAGAGTTATAAGTAGAAAGCCTACTGTTCTAATGCAATATATTGAATAATCCTTGTCTGTAATGCCACTTTTATCATATACCAAGTTCTCATTGGTCTATTTCTAGGCTCTTTGCTCTAGCCCACTGATTAATATCCTATTATTGTGCTGCTTCTGCACTATTTTCATTTCTATGCCTTTATAATATATCTTGGTCTCTGGTCAAGTAGGTCTCTCATCTTTCTATTGCTTTATCAAGAGAAAAATGCCTTTGCATTTTCTTTCACCATATCTCTTCCTTATAAAATTTACACAATTTACAAAAATTTTTATGACAAACTTTAGAATTTTTACTTGTATTACATGTAAAACAAATTAATTGGAGAAAAACTGACATCTTGGCGTGCACTCAGTTGGAGTGTTTCCAATAACCAGAATTGCCTTTGCTTTTATAGCCATCTGCCACTCAGGGTAGGCTAGACATGAGCCCTGTTCAGAAATATTCCAGTTCCCCTTTTCCTGGGCACAGGGTAGAGCTGCATTTCCCACCCCCTTTTACATATGTAGAGCTTGCTTTGTCCAATAAAATATGAGTGGAAATGATCTGTGTCAGTTCCAAGGGGAAACTTTAACAGCCAGTAAGCCTTTGTCCATGTCAGAGTAACATCTTCAGACTAAGTCCCTGAGGGACTACAGCGATCAGAGTCTCCCCGACCTCCTTTGGACATGGAGTGTGAGGGCTAGTGAATCACTGCTGTTTAAAGCCAGTGAGATTTGGGGACTGTTAGTTACCCCAGGATAACCCATCTACTCTAGTATAATTATAAATGGTTTCAAAACCTTACACACATACACACACACACACACACACACACACACAAGAATTGTGACATCTAAGAAACCTTAGTTCAGAAAGCATTTTGTTGAATTCTGTTACTAGTTCAGAATCTGTTTTCCAAAGGTACCTACAGCTAGCATTTAGCAGTTTGTAAACTGGCTTGTAGCTTCCCTGGAACTGAGGACGTTCTCAGGCCTGAAGGAGAGCTCATCAGCTTTTCAGACTCTTCCTCGTTGCATCAGTTAACCTGAAACATAAACCACCAGAACCTGGCACAGCTTACAGTAAAGAAACCAACCCTAAACGTTAAATATGTTAGAATGGTTGCCCTGGCTGGGTGGCTCAGTTGGTTGGAGCATTGTCCCATCCACCAAAACGGTGTGGGTTTGATTCTAGTCAGGGCATGTACCTAGGTTGTGGGTTTGAGCACTGGTCAGGTAGGTATGGGAGGCAACAAGTCAATGTTTCTTTCTCATCTCTCTCTCTCTCTCTCTCTCTCCCCCTTCCCCCCCCCCCACCCCCCATTGGAGAACTGCAGGAGCTTTGGCTTTTTCTCTGCTTAAGATGGAAACAATGGGAGAGTTATAGGCAATGTGACATGACCTGACTTATTGTTGATGAGCTCATTCTTGCTGCTACGTTGAGAATAGACTGTAGGAGGTAGATAAGAGCAGGAGCAGGAAGATATTAAAAGGCTGGCTCAATAAGTCAGATGAGAGATGTATTGACGGGAAACCCAGCTGTCAGCAATGAGTGAGGTGGTGACAGTTGCTAGAATCTGGATCTATTTTAAATATAGAGATATTAGGATTGTTGTCAACTGGAATGTTGGGTGTGGGAGAAAAAGAGGAATCAAAGATAACTCCCAAGTTTTCTGGCTTGAGCACTGAAGGATGGGATTTCCACTTGATGAAACAGAGAGAGCTAGGGGAAGAATGTATTTTGAGAGTCATATCAGAAGTTCGGATTTAGTCATTTAACGCTGTGGTGTCTATTAGGTAGGTAGGGGACTATGTCAGGTAGATAATTGTATAGAGGAGCCTGGCATTCAGGGAAGAGATCATAGACAGACAAATTTTGGAATCATTTGTTTGCAGATGGGTAAGGTCATTAGATGAATGAGTGTAGTTAGAAAAAAAGCAGTGCTCAGGACTGAGCTCTGGGGCAGCTGGAGAGGCTGGAAAGAGGAGGAGTGACCCATGGAAAGAGGAGGAGTGACTGATGAATACCAGGAGCCGACCCACAGTGTCCCAATTCTGTGTTACTCCACTTTCCTTGCAGGCAAGGAACAAGTTGTACTGAGCTGCAAATGTCTGACCTCTGGTGCTATCAGTCATTTCCTGGGTGCTCAGTACACAGGTGCAAGGGCCCTGCTAGATGACATCGTAGAAAGATAACCCCCAAAAT
Organism: Noctilio leporinus; assembly: GCA_004026585.1. NCBI lineage: Eukaryota > Metazoa > Chordata > Mammalia > Chiroptera > Noctilionidae > Noctilio > Noctilio leporinus. The sequence goes on along the minus strand of PVIW01002017.1, from coordinate 142,446 downwards.
AAAGGAAAATTATACATCTGACAAGAGACTTGCATTTAGAATATATAGAGAACTGTTATACCTCAATAATAAAAAGACAGCCCAATTTTTAAAAAATGGGCAAAGGATCTAAACAGATGATTTATGAATGGTCAAATTGCATAGGAAAAGGTGATTAACTCATCAGCCACCAGGGAAATGCAAATCAAAGCCACAATTAGACATTGCTGCATACGCATTGGGATGGTTAGAAGCAAAAGGACAATGACAAGTGTTGGCAAGGCTGTGGAGAAATTGGAACCCTCATACACTACTAGTGGGAATGTAAAATGATGCAGCCACTTTGGGAAGCAGGCTGGCAGTACATCAAAAAGTTAAACATAGAGTTACTATTTAACCCGGCAATTCTACTCCTAGGTGTATAGCCAGGGGTTGCAATTATAATAACCAGCAAGGTCAGATTGGCAGTAAAGAGGCAGCCTGACTTGGAGAAAGTTATGGAGCTAGAACATGGTGTCCTTGGACCAAACCCATGGGCAATTGACAAGGCAAGGAAAGAAGAGAACCCAGATTCCACAAGACCGATTTACAATATGTTTTCAGTTTCTCTGTTTGTGATAACCCATGTTTGACAGCTTTTTATTTGCTAAGCTCTCTCTCTCTCTTTTTCTGACCATCAGTTTGTTTACCATTTTTGGCATCTTATAAAGAAAAGCAACATATATTTCAGTCTGTTAATAAGCACAAGAAGTTGTGCTATGAAAAAGGCATGCCTCTAGAAAATTGTAAAATGATGTATTTATACATTTGCTACAGAATGAGGGTATGTGGCATGGGGGTGTAAAATACAGCATATAGTATAGTCAATGCTATTATAATAACTACGCATGGTGCCAAGTAGGTACTAGACTTTCGGGGGTGGGGTGTTCACCTATTCAGTTACATGAATATCTAACCACTATGCTGAGCACCTGAAAGGCAGGAACTCACTTCACCTCAGCAGCAGTCTGTGAGGTGGGTACCCTGAGCAGCCTCATTTTACATTTAGGGAAAATGAAGTTCAGGGGGGTGAAATAACTTTGTCGATGGATGGGAAAATAGGTGAGGGCCCTTATCTTTCTGTACATTCTCCACTCTTTGTGCTCATAGAATATAGGACATATAAAAATAGAGAGATCCAGGAATTTGGTATCTCCAGAATACAATGTCACCGAAGTCAAAAGAGTTGAAATCTGGCCCATTTAGAACACTTGATCTCCCACCTTTTACCCTAATGTTCATTTTATACATTTATTATCTTGACTTCGTGTTTTGCAACTGGATATGTTAGTCAACTTTGACTTATTTCTTTTACCATGATACATTTATTTCTCTCCTTTCACCTATACAATTTATGCCTGTGAATAACCTCTTAAGCCTGGTACCTACATAAAAATAAATAGAAGATAAGTTTGAAAATATCAGAGAAAAGGGAAAGCAGGTTTCACAGGTATAGAAGTCATAAAGAATTTATAAAGGTTAGATTTTGTTTATTTCTTTATTTAAAAATGTGCCAGTTTCCATGTATATGTACAGTTCATCTGCCTCTAAAACAAGATCTCACAAATAGAAGCCCAAATCTAGAACCTGGAATTTTTCAGGAGAAAGGGTACCTATCCCTGTATCATCAATATCATTTTAAAAATTGTTTTATACTTTCTTCCTACTCTGCTGAGTTGCTGGTCATAAATCCAAGAATATGAGGCGTATATAGCCTGATGATTTCTATTTTTGGCTTGCAGTTTCATACGTCAGTCTCAGCTTTATGTATCAATTAATGTTTATATTGACATATTTTCCCCAGCATATTCTAGCTTGCATTTGTGATATGGGAGCCGCTGGCACGGATGCCTGTATCCTGATGTACTTTGGCCCAATGGATACAGAATACTATTTTTCGTAAGTTAGTCAAGAGCTTCAGAACTTTCGTCCAAGCATATGGTTTCTGACATTTAGCTTTACATGCGTAGAGCACAGTAGTTACACACAATAAAATCGTTATTTACACAGAATATTTCAAATGTTTTGAAGGTCTTTTCCCTGGCTTCTGACAAGCATTTACTACTTTCAATGCCTTTTTCAGGGTACCATTTTATGACTTACATAGACAGTAACCACCCCTTATCTAAGGGGGATACATTCTAAGACTCCCTAGTGTAAGGGTGTCAAACTCATTTTCACCGGGGCCACATCAGCCTCCTGGTTGCCTTCAAAGGGCCAACTGTCATTTTAGGACTGTATAAATGTCACTACTCCCTAACAGTTAAGTGAGCCAGGTAGAAACAAGGGGGAGGGCTGGATTGGGCCCACGGGCCTTGTATTTGCCACTTGTGCCCTAGTGGATGGCCACCTGAAATCATAAAGAGAACTGAACCATATACTATGGTTTTCCTATATATTCATACCTATGCTAAAGTTACATTTATAAATGAGGCACATTGAGAGATTAAAAACAATAATGAGAAGGAGAACAATTATAACAACATACTGTAGTAAAACTGAAATGAATGTGGTCACTCTCTCTGACAACGGGTCTGAAGCTGAGACTAAGTGACTCAGGGCTGGGGCACATGTACAGCACGGAGATTCTGGACAAAGGGACAATTCACATCCTGGAGAGAGCAGGGTGGTGCACCACAGTACTCTGAACGGCACACAATTCAAAATTTATGAATTCCATATTTCTGGAACTTGCCATTTAATATAAAATTGTGGATAAGGACTAGGGGAGACTACTGCAAACTACTTTCTATCTTTTTAAATTTGTTTTTCGGTATGTTAGCAACTCCTAACCCACAAATTAAATATGGCACTCTAAAAAGGTAAAGCTTTCGTGATCTCTTATGTACAAAGGCATCAAATAAGCCTAATAAATATATTAACTAGAAATCAAGTTGTAATACTGTGGCAGTTTTAGAAATCACAAACCAAGTGTTTTTGCTCTAATTCCGTGCATAACTCTGGCAATCGAGGCCGCCTAGAGTATAAAGTAACAGTAACAAAAGGGACAAGGTGGATTCGCTGCAAATAAATGCACCAAAGAGAAAAGTGGAGGGAAAAAGAGAAAGAAGAAAGAGAGGGTGGGAGGTGGCTTCAAGGAAGCAGGAAAAAAAACAGGAGGGAAGGAGCCCAAACTAACAGCAGTTCTCTTATACCTCAGCTCAGGTATTTTCTTAAAGAGAACAGGAATCCAAGGGAAATCAAAGGCAGTTTCTGAAGAAGTCCATTTCTCTCTTCTGAGAAGCTGCAAGAACTGTGTTGAAGGAAGCTCTGTCAGAACACACCATCATGGGTCTTCTGGCTAAGCTCATCATCAAGGTCAAGTTAGTGGCCAGACTTCTAAAAACATGGTCTTAGTGAAACCTAAAAGGATTGCCGGCCATCCAACCCAAAGGTCGCTGGTTCGATTCCCCAGCCAGGGCACGTAACCAGGTTGTAAGCCAAGTCTCCAGCTGGAGGCAGGTGAAAGGCAACCATACATGGATGTTTCTCTCCATCTCTGCCTCTCTCCCTCTCTCTCTGGAAATAATAAATAAAATCTTAAAAAAAAAAAAAAAAAAAAAGAATAACTGAAACAGAATCAATGACAGTGGTCTCTGTTATAAACTGAATGTTTCTGTTCCCTCAAAATGCAATGTTAAAATCTTCTCCCTGATATATTGGTTTGAAGATGAGACCTTTAGGAGGTAATTAGGTTGGTTGTATGAATGAAAGCTATTAATGGGATTAGCACCCTTAAAAGCAGATGGCAGAGAGGTAGCTTGCTGTCTTTCTACCATGTGAGACATCAGAAGAAGGCCCTCACCAAAACACAACATTTAGCACTGTCTCCAGAACTGTGAGAAATAAATATGTGTTGTTGTTCCTCTAAAATAAATAAATAAATAAAATAAAATAAAATAAAAGGAGTCATAATACTCTTGCCCATAGGCACATAAATGACCAACAGGCATGTGGCGTAGTGGGTTTCTGTCCTACTTTGGCCACTCACTGCTGTTTCAACCTTTAACAACTAACGCAACCATATGGCTCTTCCCTTTCAACACTTTGAGGTGACAAGCAGAACTGGGTTGGAAGTCCAGGGCCATCTCTTAACTTATTACTGTATGATTTTAGGAAAGTTACATAACATCTGCGAATCTATTTCTTTTACCGTAAGATGAGAATAAGACATGAAAGAGTTGTTTGAAAACGGCTAGACCAAAACAGTACATAATATGTGATTTCATCCACAGAAAACTCTAGAGAAGGCAAACTGATCGGTAGCGACAGAAAGTAGAGCAGCGAGTACTTGGAGGGCCAAAAAAGCAGGGAGGGGCAGGAGGAAAATATTACAAGAAGGCCCAGGAAAATGTTTGCAGTGGGGGATAAGTCCATGATCTTAGCTGTGGTGATAATTTCACACATACACACATACGCCAACACTTATCAAATTCTAACTTAAACACTTATTGTATGTCAGTTATATTGCAACACAGCCGCTTCTTGTTAAGGGACTGTCAGAGCCCAGCACCTTGGCATTCTGCTGAGGGCGCCATTTGTCAGGGCGCAGCATCTTGGCATCTTGGTCTTCGTGCCAGTTGTCAGGCCCCATGGCCTCGGGTGCAGGACCAGCAAGTTCTGCCTGTGGGGAGGCCTCTGGTCTGCTGGCAAAGCTAACTTACACGGAGCCTTTATTGTAGAGGCTGGCCAACGACCCACAGCGGGCAGCTTAGAGTGTTGGCATGCTCACCCATACAGCAAGGGCACCCCTTTTCTGTCACAATTGCTGTTTCCTCTTCAACTCCAGGATGTCTAGACATTAGGTGGTCCCATGACTCAGTGGTTGAACCTCTTCTGTTCTCTATGTACAAGATCTATCCCAAAAGTACCAAGCTAATATCAATAAAATTAGAACAGTTTGTGTAGCCAATACTTTTGGGACAGATCTCATATACCTATGCCCTTGAAGACCTCATCCAGCTCAAGGCTCTAAATCTCATCTTTATGCTGGAAATGCCCCAATTTACCTCTCTAGCCAGGCCCATCCCATACAGCAAGGGCAACCTTATACACACGCTGGAACAAAGGAGACTCTATATACCTTAGAACAAAAAGGCTGTATGCCCCAAAGTGACATCAGTTGCTAAGTTGGTAACCCTTGGGGCTAAGTGTTCCAGAGCTCAGGGATAAGATTAAGTCTAAGATTGTCTCCCTGGCTGACCCAGAAGGAAGATCCAGCCCTGCGCGGATGGAGAAATTCCTCTGGCCTGACAGGGCCAGAGAATTAATATACTGCAAAACAATTAGTGCTGTGTATGGTACAAGTTGGCTTCAAGAAATAAGAGCTACCTTTCCAAATTATCTCACAGGGTTATTTAAAGTGGTACTATGCTCCATCAACATCCATCAATGTTATAAACACTGAAATCTTCCCTACAGTTTTGTAGCTTGATAAATAATGTCAAAGAAAAATATAGAACAATGTGAAAATAGGTCTATGGCTTGTAAATCTTTATTAGAAGTATTTTTTACATTGTTGGGATCCCACTATACACAGGACTTCATGCCGCTTTCTCATTTCTTGTTGTATCTAAAAGGTCTGCATGCTATTTTTAATGACTGCCCTACAGTTTTCTCAGTGGTAAGGATTCTGGATCTATTTTGAAGATAGAGCTGCTAGGATTTCTGGACAGATCAAATTCAGGGCATGAGAGAAAGAAGACTCAAGGATGATGCTGAGGTTTTCAGCCTGAGCAATTAGAAGTTCAATGAAGTGGACATTTTCTGAGATGGGGAACGTTGGGGTCCCCCTAGGAAAGTGTTGAGGCATGGAGCCCCGTGCAGGCCAGGCCGAGTCTGTAAGACCTGACAAAGCTGGGTGCATACAGGCCCAGATGCTCCAAGGGGGGCCCCAAGTATGAACCTGGTCTTGGGAATATTCCATACATCCTTTGAAGTCTGCCCTGTGACCTAAACTTCCTTGATTTGTGTACTGTGCCTGCAGTAATGTTAAACCTTAACCCACATGTAATCTCACCCTCCCTAAAATTCTATGGGCCACCTGGAGTTCTTGGAGTCACCTTGTCTAACAGGCCATAGCCTGAAGCAGATGGTTGCATTCCTTCTATTGTTATCTGAACTCAGCCACTCCCTTTCTTTTCAATAGTCTTCTGTGGTAATGATTTCTGGTGCATATGTCCATCCCCAACCTTGTGTAATCAATAAAAACCTTTGAAGGTGGGCCATCGAGGTCTCTGTCAGACACTGGTTGGCCCTCTCTCTCCTAGCATAAGCTGCCTGGGAAGGTCCATTTCATCTGCCGTACCTGTGGAGTCAGTGGTCCCCCAAAGGGAAGGGTGTTAAAAGGGCAGATTTGGAGGGGTGGATGAAGAATTTAGTTTTGGGTAAATTAGGATAAACATCAAATGGAGATGTGTAATAAGCAGTTGGACATGAGATCAGAGGGGAGGCCTGGCTAGAGAGGTAAACTGGGGCATTTCCAGCATAAAGATGAGATTTGGAGCCTTGAGCTGGATGAGGTCTTCAAGGGCATAGGTATATGAGGTCTGTCCCAAAAGTATTGGCTACGCAAACTGTTCTAATTTTATTGATATTAGCTTGGTACTTTTGGGATAGATCTTGTACATAGAGAACAGACGAGGTTCAACCATTGAGTCATGGGACCACCTAATGTGTAGACATCCTGGAGTTGAAGAGGAAACAGCAATTGTGATAGATAAGGGGTGTCAGTGAAGACATTCAGAGTGGGACTTGGCTGTCCTGGAAGCCAAAAGAAGAGGGTGTTTATAGAAGAGAATACTCACAGTCCTTCAAATAAGAGGGAGACAAAAAAGTACCCTTGAGGCAAGGAGTAGTTATATCAAGGACAAGTTGGGTGGAGTGCTGTGACCAAACTATTATTGGAGTGGATTTAAAAGTTTATAGTAAATAGAAATTTCTCCAAAGGCATACAAATAAGCCAATACGTATGTGAAAAGATGTTGAACATTATTAGCCATCAGGGAAAGACAAATCAAAAGGACTGTGAGATGCTGCTTCATGCTCATGAGGATAGCTATAATCAGAAGAAAAATAACAAGTATTGGTGAGGATGTGAAGAAATGTTTTCATGAAGAGGTAAATTTTTGGAAATCCTTATGCTGCCATTTCCCCTGATGTCAACCAGCATTCCCTCTTTTATTCTATCTTCTCAGGAATAGTTTATGTAAAAATGAATGATCTGTTTCATAAGTGTTTGGTAAGACTCACCCTAGGTCTGGGTATTTCTTCATGAAAAGATTTTTAATAACTGTTTTATATATTTTTTCTATGTATTTGAAATTTACCTCTAAGTTTTCAAATTCATTGGTAAAAAAATTGTTCATAATATCTCCTATTATCTTTTAAATCTAAAATGTGTGTACATGTAATTGTGTCTCCATTTTACATCTTTAATATTGCCTATTTGTATATAATCTCTTCCTCCATAACTCCTGACAGATTATCTATTTTGTTAATCTTTAAAAAATACCTTTGGTTTGTTGACCATCTCTATTGTATTTTATTATGTCATTTATTTCTGTGCATTGTTTTTTAAAAAAGATTTTATTTATTTAATTTTAGAGACAGGGGAAGGGAGGGAGAAAGAAAGGGAGGGAATCATCAATGTGTGGTTGTCCCTGGTGCACCCCCAACTGGGGACCTGGCCTGCAGCCCAGGCATGTGCCCTGACTGGGGATCAACCAGCGACCCTTTGATTCACAGGTCGGCACTTAATCTGCTGAGCCACACCAGCCAGGGCTCTTTCTGCTCATTATTATATTTCTTCTACTTATCTTCAGTTTATTGTGTTGTTCTTTTTCTAATTCCTAATTTGGATACTTAGCTCACTAAATTTCCACATTTGTTCTCTTCTAACATAAGCATTTAAAATTGTAAATTTCCCTCTAATTCCCTTTCATTGCACTTCATAAATTATGATATTTAAACTTATTGTTTAGTTCTAAATATTTTCAAATTTCAATTATGACTTCTTCTTTCACCCCTCATCTACTAAAGAGTGAGCATTTTAGTTCCAAAGTTTATTTTATGCCACATTTGTCATTTCATTGTAATTTGAATAAATTGCATTAAAATTCGAAACCATGATCTGCTGATTTGTAATATTCCTTGAGTTATGCTTTAGGACTAAAAACTTAACTTTTGTTTGTAAGTGCTTCGTGAATGCTTGAGGAGAATGTACATTTAAAAACTATTGGGTATACGCCCTGGCTGGTGGCAAAGTGTATAAGGCGCTGGCCTGCAAACCCAAAGGTTGCTGGTTCGATTCCCAGCCAGGGCACATAACCAGGTTGCAAGCCAGGTCTCCAACCAGGTCTGTGGCTGGAGGCAGGTGAAAAGCAACGACATATGGATGTTTCTCTCCCTCTCTGCCTCCCTACATTCCTCTCTCTAAAAATAATAAAATTTTTTTTAATTAAAAAAAAAAAAACTATTGGGTACAGAGTTTTATATATGTCCATTATGGTGTTTAAAAGTAAAAAGAAATATCTGTGTCAGGAGCACAGCCAGCTCAGCTGGGAAGAAGCAAGAAAAGGAAGAGAAGAAAAGGGGTGGGGGGACCTGAGCTGCCAGGTGTCAGAGCAGCTGATTTAAGCAACAAGCCAAAAATGAAAGAGCTAAGCCTTTAATCACTTAATGCCATAGTACAAGCAAGAGGCTGAACCCGGGAAAGTGCCGACTACTCCTGTTTCATTTTCCCCCCATTGAATGATGCACTGGTCAAGGTCAGGTGGATCAATGAAGATGGATGGGGGCTCACTGCTGAGAGAGTCCAGGAACAAAAGAGTTCAATAGTTTCATGAACACTGGGGTCCATGAGGGTGAGGGGAAAAGGCTAGGGGTGGAAAAGTACAGGGGTCATCTGAGTAAAAGCATCTTTTTTTTTTCTCTTCAATATAACTTGTTCAGAGTTGGTTTTAAAGCAATTGTTTCATATTCTTAGGCTAGTCCATATTCTTAGTCCAAGTAAAGCCAGGCCACTAGACATCTATATATTGATTTATTCACTCTAAAGATTCTAAAAAAAATTCTTAGTTAGGTTTCAGGAGTCAGCAGTGTTCTCAAGAAAACATTTCTTCCTGGTATATTTATAGACTTACAATTTTTTTCTGCTGATCATATTCCTCATATGCCAATCTCCTGGGAGAGAAAATATGTAACAAGTATCTCTAAAGCACCTTCAGAAACAAATTTTAACCAATAAATCTTGTTTATCATATCCTAGTGACACTAAATAAAACCTAACAGCTGAAATTTCTGCTGGTCCTTGCTATGCCTGAATTGGAAGAAATCATAGAGTTCAAGAAATCCTTCTTTTCTTGTTGAGGAGATTGAGATAGAGTGTAGTTGATTAATCTGCCTATGTTCACACCATTGGTGGCTGGTGTACTTTCACTAGAGCCCTCTGATCTCCCATATTACACCAGCACAAGAATAGCAGCTGAGGGATGCTATGGCAGGACCTTGTGCATCACTGTTGGTACACATGCAGTACCGATAGAGGAGACCAAAACTACTCTGGGTATTCTGAGTAAAGGGACTTAACACATGTAATTAGGTGCTTACCAAACCACAGGAAGGACTGAGGGAATAACCTTGGAGATGAACTTTCAGGACTGACTCCCCATAACACTGTGGGACTGACCTGCTGAGGATATTTGAATCTCTGTCTTATTAATCATCAGAATTATAAGAAGGTAGTTTCTAAAATGTCCATTCTCAATCTTCGCTTTTACTAGAAAAATAACACATGATAAAAATCGGAAATGGTATCTTATGAAGGACAACTTACTCATTGATTTCGTTTTACCACCTATAACAGATAGACTCCATGTTTACTTGTTTGATTTTTTAAAAATAATTTTAAAAAATTTTATTGTTGTCGTATTACATCCATCCCCTTTCTGCTCCCCTCTGTCCCCCTCCCCACCCACCCATTCCCCCCAAAGTCAATCCCACCTGTTGTCCATGTCCATGGTTCCTTTATACTAGGTTCTTGTCTAAACTGCTCCCCTTCCTTGCCTCTGCCTCCCTCCTCCCCCCAACCCCTTTCCCCCTGAGCACTGAAGGCCTATTCATTGTATTCATGTATTTGGTTCTGTTTTGCTTGTTGTCAGTTTTGTTCATTATTGTCCCGTAATGGGTGGGATCATATGATATTTGTCCTTCATTGACTGGCTTATTTCACTAAGCATAATACTCTCCAGTTCCATCCATGTTGTTGCAAAAGGTACAAGTTCCTTCTTTCTTTCTGCTATATAGAATTCCATTGTGTAAATGTACCAAAGTTTTTTGATCCAATCATCCACTGATGGGCACTTAGGTTGTTTCCAGCACTTGGCTATTGTAAATAGTGCCGCTATGAATATAGGTGTGCATAGGTTCTTATGAATTGGTGTTTCAGGATTCTTTGATATAGTCCAAGTAGTGGAATTGCTGGATCAAAAGGCAGTTCCATTTTTAGTTTTTGAAGGAAACCCCATACTGTTTTCCACAGTGGCTGCACCTGCCTACATTCCCACCAACAGTGTATGAGGGTTCCCTTTGCCCCGCATCCTCGCCAACACTTGTTGTTTGTTGATTTGTAAAAATATGGAACGCTTCACAAATTTGCATGTCATCCTTGCGCAGGGGCCATGCTAATCTTCTCCGTATTGTTCCAATTTTAGTATATGTGCTGCCGAAGCAAGCACAAATGTTTTTTAAAAATGTTTTTCATACTGTTATTTATGTATTCATTAAAACATTTTTATTGTATTTTTTTCCATTACCATTTATCCCCTTTATACTCTCCTCCCCCAGCAATCACCACACTGTTGTGTTCATCCATGAGTCCTTTTTCCTTGTTACGAGATCCCTCTATCTGCTGACTCTACCCCAGGGCTGTCAGCCTGCTATCTATGAGCCTCTCTCTATTTTGCTTGTTAGTTCAGTTTGTTCATGAGGTATTTGTCTGTCTCTGACTGGTTTATTTCATTTAGCATAATGCTCTCCAGGTTCATCCATGCCTTCTTCACAAGAGGTAAAATTTTCTTCCTTTTTTATGGCTGAGTAGTATTCTGTTGTGTAAATGATCCATAGTTGTTTTATCCATTCATCTACTGGATGACTGACTTCCCTAACACTCAAAAAATTAAAAATGAAACTTCCTTATAACCCAGAGATTCCACATCTGGGAATTTATTGGAAGAAACCCAAAACACTAATTCAAAAGAACATAGGCACCCCTATGTTTATTGCAGTGTTATTTACAATCACCAGGATTTGGAAGCAGCCCAAGTACCCATGTATTTATTTTTAAATGGTTATAATCATAATGTTGTGACTTGTTTTTCATTTGGTATTTTTTCATATTCATATTATACAATCCATTTCATTACATTATACTATTATACCCTACATAAATATTATTTTTACTTTTATAACTACAGAATACAGAAAAAGTGAATATGAAGAGTAACTGTACTATGATAATTGACATGCAGAGCTTCACACGTATCTCTTATTGACTTTTTATCCACTTTATTGAGATACATTCACCTATTTGAAGTTTTTTGAGTATATTCATAGGAATGTACAACCATCGCCAAAACTCTATTAACGCTCATCATTTTATTTTAAACCTTTTTCCTAAATCTCATAACTTAGATTGCTTATTCTCACTTGCATGCACTCACACTGTATCGCTCTACTCTAGTAAAACTGTACAAGACAGAGTGAAAACCATGGCCAGGTGGCTGCAGGTTGAGATTACTCTGTTCAGTGGCACTTTCCTTTTTAAGATTGAACAATTAAATAATTTAAAGCTAAAATACCTCTTAATTACCATATCAATTGATGCCAATCTAGGCATCATGAGGAATATAATGAGAAGTGTTCCACCTGTCTATCTAGCTAGTAAACCCTAAAGAAAAGGAGGTAAGTGAAGCTGACATAACTTCTTCTATATGCAACCATTCTATTTTTTTCAAGAGTTGACAAATTACAAGTTCTAGAACTTGGCTAATGACTGGTATCAAATCTCCTGGCCTGTAGTTACAGTTTAATTAATACGTCCACCCACATTTTTTAAAAAAGATTTTATTAATTAGTTTTTAGAGTGAGGGGAAGGAAGAGAGGCAGAGAGGGAGAGAGATGTCAATGTATGGTTGCCTTTCACCTGCCTCCAGCTACAGACATGGCTGGAGACCTGGCTTGCAACCTGGTTATGTGCCCTGGCTGGGAATTGAACCAGCAGCCTTTGGATTCCCAGGCCAGGACCTTATCCATTGTGTCACGAGCCAGGGCTCCCCTGACATTTTAAACATCAGTATAAGGTTTGTTCATGTTCTGTTTCTGCCATCACCTTATAAGCAGAAAGTTGTTTGTTTTATTCATTGTTCTGATGTTTCCTGGCACATAGTAGGCACTCAATTTAGGTATTTGTTGAGTGAATGGATAAATTAATGCATCTAAAAAGATTTCTCATGACGTTTTCATGACCATTTTTACTATTCATCTGGTGATAACCATTTACCTGTCCATCAGCCCTTATCTTGAATGTCACATCCTTTAGGAAGTCTCCCTGATCCCCTGCACTAGGTTAGGTGCTCCTGAGAGCTACTCTTTTTGACTCTACCCTTTCCACTGATAAAATCTTCACAAGAGATATTTTCATGTTTATTTACTGTGTGCAGCTTTGTATCCCGGTTCCATACTCTGTGCCTATCATGACGCAGTATGTGTTTAATCAGTATTTGTTGAATAAATGAAGTAAATTGGAATGTAATTCATCTCTGAAGGCAAGGACTCATTCAACATAGCCAGGCATTCTTGTACTATCTATTTACCTGTCTCGACTTTCAAGTCATAGTCTTTTTCTTTGAAAAAACCAATTTCATTGAGGCATAATTTACATATCATAAAATCCACTCATTAAGTTTTTTGCATTATTGCTTTTCCCTCTTATTTGCTGTGTGAAGGTCATTTTTCTGATGGATAAAATGGGGAGACGATAGAAGCGGAGTGTGGTGAAACCTTGGGTAGAGAATTCGCTCCTAAAGCCCAATTTATTAGGGTTTACTTCTGTTTCCCTTTTCTGCTGTGATCGTAAGCAACTAACCTTTTCAAGCCTGCGCTATTAAAAGTTTCTTTGTTGCATACTCTAAGGATTAAATGAGATGACATGCAAACGATGTGATCTGCTGTGCAGGTAATAACACCAATAATGTGAATTCTTTCCCTCCTCTCTCTCATGTATTCATTAGCCTTAGTCCCCCTAAACAGGAGGCCTGCTCTTTCATCAATGTTTTGTTATAAACATGATTTGTAAAAATACCCCACCTTCTTGCTTCTTTACGTTTTCTGCAAACCCCACTTCATTTTGAGATTTTGCGTTCCTGGCACACTTCTTACAGATTTTTGACGCTCTTTTTATTCATCCTTCGGCATATGCTTTTCCTCCCCATCTTTTTAATATGCTGGTGGGAAAAACAAACCCCATCTGAGATCATTGGAGAACAGTGGTTTCTTTAGTTGCCATTCCCTTCCTTGTTCCCTGTATTTTATTTTTAACTCGGAATTTTATTTCTCAAAGTCTCCATTCTTTTACGAATGTTTAACATCCTTTCACCTGGAAATCATACATGCTTCCTCCTGGATCTGTTTCCCAAAGTCTCCCATCTCCTGCCTCCCTGCGTGCGTGTTACGGCTCACATCCCCCAGGTTTCTACAGCTTTCACATGACCAACCAATTCTTCCCAGGAGTCACATTACATCAGCATTACTAATGCAATTTTCTGTTATGTTTCAGGCTATGTTTTATTCTAGTCAATTCAAAAACGAACCTCGGTATTGGTCTGATTTAACATGGAGGATGAATTGTCTAAGGTAAATGCAAACTGCTGAGAGATTTGGGAGACATATTTATATATTATACCTGTTGAATTTGGGCTTTTCCTCAATGCTTCAGAAACCCTCAAACTTCGGGTAATTGGGATTGCAGAAAGAGTTTCCAGAAACTTCGCAAAAAATTAGACTCCATTAAAAAAAAAAAAAAAAATTGCTTCACGCACTCAAAGGAACACCCAACAACAAATCGATCTCCGACTACCAGCATATTATCTCACCAGCAAGGGAGACTGCAAGGTTTGGGGGCCCGGCCGTACCACCTCGCGATGCGCAGAGGGGAGTTCGTGCTCATTTTGCTGAGACTGGCCGTTTCCCCCTCGTTGGTTTTTGCCCCGACCCCCCTGCGCAGGCACCAACAGTGCGGCAGGCCGGAGCTTTATAGGGGCAGGCTGGGCGGCTCCGCTCGCTGTTTTCGTCGTCTCGGGGTGGTGGCCTCACCTGCGGTTCTCGAAGATGCAGCTCAAACCCATGGAGATTAACCCTGAGGTGAGCGTCGGGTGCACCCTGGGCCTGGAGCACTGGACTGAGGGTCGGCCCACGCCCGGTAGCCGTATCGCTCCCTGGTTTTATTTTTGTATTTTTCTCTGCATTTGTCTTTCAGATGCTGAACAAAGTGAGTGGCGTCTCGTGCTGCCTTGTCCCCATCCCCCCGGGGGCGCAGAGGCCCAGGCGCCCACCTGCTCCGGCGGTTGCTCCGCGACTGACGGCGTCCTGCCGGGCGCGGACGAGCCAGGCGGGGACGCGGTTGGGTCGCGCTCCCGTGTGCCCTGCGCCTTGGGTGGGTGAGGGGGATGCTGGTGGCGGAGGCGGCTACGCCCAGCCCAACTCCCGAGGGCGTGGCACGGGCAGTGCGACTCGGGTGTCCTGGCTTCGCTGGCCTCGCGGGAGCCACGTGTGGAGCGCGCTTTGTGCTGTGTCATCGCGCTGGAGGGGTGGGGCGCCGGGCGGACACTTCCAGGCTTGGATGGGGAGTCCTTCTAGGCGGTCGTGGGGGCGCTGAAGGTGCCGAGTGTCCCGGGTCCTCTGGCACGTGCCCACCACTTGCCTGTCTCCCCGAGCCTGGCCGCCGTGTCTCCTCTCTGCAGGTGCTGGCCCGGCTGGGGGTCGCCGGCCAGTGGCGCTTCGTGGACGTGCTGGGGCTGGAGGAGGAGGCCCTGAGCTCTGTGCCTGCGCCCACTTGCGCGCTGCTGCTGCTGTTCCCACTCACCGCCCAGGTAGGGCGCGGGGCCCGGGGTGCGCTCTGCTCCCAAACCGGAATGGAGCGTTGAGGACAGTGTAGACGCCAGGCCCTCCTCCCCACGTGGCCTAGACGCCCAGACCTGACAACACTGCCCCCTTCCTGCCAGGGATGAAGGGAGGAGGCGTCTCTTGTCATGGAGCTTGTTGCCCCCTTGCTCATCCATCCAGCGTTGCCTCGAATGCGGAAGGGGAGCAGGATCTCAGTGCCATCGTCCCAACTATCCAGGGGAATAATTCATCCTACGCAAACGTTCCTTTGAACCTAGGCTTTTCTGAGCCTTCTATGCCAAGGCATGGCTGTTTCCCTTTAGGGACTGTCACCTGCCTGTGTTAACTGGAGGGGGATGGGCTTGCCTAAATCACAAAACAATAGGTTTTTAAATTCTGCACCTCCACTGCCTAGGTCTTCATGGACTCGGGATTCTTCCCATTCCTCCACCAACATGCACACTTTGATTTTAGCCTTATCTAGGTGCTGCTTTTTATTTGAAAGCTTAACCATTTGTGTATGTTTTCTGTGAGGAAACCTCCTTTCACCCCTTGTTCTCTTTCTGACCTTGTAGGTGAGTGAGATAGGTGGGCATTAGTGCAGTCTCAGAAAGCTTTTCATTTCCCTTTAGATGGTCTTCCTCTTACAAGTATGCATGGATGTATGTACCTCAAAGACTGAGCTGGGATAATAGCCTTGAGCTGTATGAAATTTCACTAGTATTGTCTAGCTCCCATGGCTGTCATTTCACCCTGATCAGGGAGTGGCTGAACATTTCCTTTAGCAAAACTTGAGGCATTATTTCAGACACAGTGGTCTTAACTGAAGCACCATCCTGAGACTGGGTGTTCCAGAAGCCTCCTTAGTGTAAATTAAGCCCTATGGGAAGTTCCAGGTGTTCTTCCTATAAATAGGTTAAAAACCCTTAATAAAACTATTAGGAAAATCCCAATTACGTGTGTGTGCGTGCGCGTGTGTTTTATTGCCAAAGCTTTTAGGCAAAAACTGAGCTTCCAAAAATTACCAGCCAAATGAACATCCCTGTTGACCAAATGAAATGCAATCTCCTCTCCTTCATCGGAGCCCCTCACAGCTTGCTTATTAGAGGAACCATGATGACTCGGAGGTTTTCAGCAGCTTTCAGATGCAAGGCCTCTGGGAGGCAGTGGTGCTTTGTGTTTGTCTTTCAAAAGCCCACTGGTCTCCTTTTGCTGGTTTTTGTGAGAGAATGTTCTGCTTTGAACCTTTTGTGTTTGAAAGAGCTCAGTCCTTAGTCCTTTAGCTCCAGTTCAGTCTGTTGGATTTATTGGAGCACCTGTTCTGTGATACCGAACACCCCCTGGGCTAAGCACTGAGGCAGAGGCGAAGAGGGGTTGAGGTGTGTGGGTTGACTTCCAAACACACTAATGTTAATTTAGAAAGCATTTCATTTTGTCTAAGAATACTATGAAATCCTTAACGGACTCTTCTAAAACATTAATTTTAAGTGGTAATGACGTATTTGCAGAAATGTCTCCAGGCAAGAGCTCAAACAATCCTCAAGGATAGTGCTATTCCATTTAAAATTTTTTAACCTGGAAAAGTAGAATGTCTTGATAGTCCGTGAATAATTTAATTTAAGGATCTGATACAAAGCTCCATGATGCTAGAATTTTTACCACTTGGAGTTTAAGTTGACCTTATGGGGCAAGGATCGTGTTCCTCTGAGGGGCCCATGGACAGGCCTAAACTTCAATGCCATATAGGGTAATGGAAGGCTACTAAAATTGGAAATAGGGTTCTAGTCTTCCCGCCTGACCTATACTGCTATGGGTAGCAGTGTTTCTGTAGCATTAGCACCCTGCTTTTAACTGAGAAGTCATACCTGCAGGGTCTTTAAAACTTGTTAGTGAAGGGTTCAGACAAGCCCAGTAAGTGACTGTACAAATAGCTAATGGGTGCTTTGAGGAAAACTACCTCTAGTCTCATTCATTTACTGGTCTGTGTTCTCTCCACCTCCCACTGCTAATCTGTCCTCAAGCTGTATAGTTGGCAAGGACAAACAAGTGTCACATCTTCCTCTTATAGGATGAGGAGTTTTTGTGAAATCATAGCCAAGCCAGCACTCTAGACCAGTTGTCTTTTCCTTCGTAAAAATAAGGGAGGGCATCGTAATTTTCTTTAAATTGTGCCTTCAATGGTAAAGTCTTGTTTTGTTTTTGAAGAGAAGTGTATTTGGATAGAATAGAGGTAGAATGTTCAAGAACAGTGAGCTATAAATTGGCTGGTATTTTTATTGGCTGCTAAATTAACCAAAGCTTGATTGGGATACCCATGTGAAATACAGTCATTGTTGGTGTTAAAAAAAGAAAACTCTTCGGCTCTTTACAACTGCTGTTTTAAGTTCCATCCTTAGGTTATGTAATGAACCTGTCTGTTTTTTTGACTCCATGACACCATCCATTTCCAGCTAAAACGCTGCAGTGGTGTCTAGACCAAGCCTTGGGCAATATCCAAGCCTGTTACTGCAGTGCAGCATCTGGGTGGAGTGTTGGAACCTCTCAGACCCCATAGGCTGGTGTGGGCGTGGGATGCAGTCACGCTGTTCCTGAGGCATTGGCCAACATCTAGAGCCAAGGCTCCTGGTCACACATCCTACTTGTGTTTCCATGTAGGTGGTAGAAATTATGGTGTTGCTTTCTGTTCTTTGCATTTTCACTTTGAGATAGTAACATGTTTTTACACTCACAGCATGAGAACTTCAGGAAAAAACAGATCGAAGAGCTGAAGGGGCAAGAAGTCAGTCCTAAGGTGTACTTCATGAAGCAGACCATTGGGAACTCCTGTGGGACCATTGGACTTATACACGCAGTGGCCAATAATCAGGACAAACTGGAGTTTGGTAAGTGTGAGTTTTGAGGCCACTCATCCTCTGGTTGACCTCAAAAGTGATCATCATTCATTCCAAAATCCCCAGTGGTCTACTCAGCAAAGTCATTGTCTTCAAACTCTTTGAAGCCAGCTTATCCAGTTAAAATCAGTGGGTGGATTCTTGCTTCTCTCTTTTGAAGGGGAGGAAACTGGTTTTCTAAAAAGCATGATTTGGCTTCTTCCAGCTAGAGAGGAAGAGGGAGTGGTAGTTTTTGATTCCCAAAGATTTTATTTACTTTTAGAGCAAGGGGAAGAGAGGGGAGGGAGAAAGAGAAGAAGAGAAACCAATTGGTTGCCTCTTGCATGCCCCGAACAAGGGACACCTGGCCTGCAACCCAGAATGTGCTCTGACTGGGAATTGAACCACTGACCATTTGATTTATAGGCTGGGGCCCAACCCACTGAGCCACACCAGTTTTGTACTGCAGCTCTGCATATGCTCTGTATTTGTAGACAGCTTAGATGCATCTTGGGTGAAGGATAAAGAGCACTTGAGGGTTGATTATTGTCATGATTCTTATATATTCCATTCTCAGTGATTCTGAAGAACAAGAGATGATGTTAAACCCTAAATCATCAACAGTTAGAGCCTGTCTTTAGTGGTTCTGAGTCTCAAGCAACAGGAGACAGCCTAGAGCAGCTAGGTACAGATAGTATAGACATTCCTACAGAGGCGTAGCAGCAGGTCAGAACCTTGAAACGATTCAGCTTCGAACCAAGTCAGGGCAGAGCCTTTAGCCCACCTTCAGTGGATGCTGTGGAGGATGAAAAACTGAGTGAATCTCAGCCTTAACAGCTTGTCAGAGGCTGAACCAACAGCCTCTAATGTTTAAAATACATTAAAACACATCGCCATTGTGTCTAGTTTAGTCAAGGGTCAACAGAGTCTTAAAAGGCCAGGGAGTAAATCTTTCAGGTTCCAGGGCCATATAGTCTCCACCCTTGTAGTGGAAAGGCAGCCACAGACACGATGTAAACCACTGGCTGTGGCTGTGTTCCAGTAGAACTTGATTTACAAAAATAGGCAGCAGTAATCTGATTCAGACCATAGGTAGGGTGGCTAAGAACTGAATAATTTCAATAAATAGTCCACACTGTTGCGTGTAACAGGTCAAATACCTCTTTTTACAAGGAAAGTGTGGCCAAGACTCTACTACTGATATACTTTTGAAATTAAAACACAGAAAACCTCACCTATCTGGTCATAAGCATCTAGATCTTCTAGAAGTTTTCAGTTTTTTTCCAAAAATTTACTTGACTGAGCTGCATTTGAAAGTTGTAGCTTAATCCTTTGTTTCTTTTGCATTCAGTCTCATTTAATCCACTGTGTTCTTGAAGTCAGCACAGACTGTGATATTTTTTCTTTTAAAACACTTTTTATTCATTATCTTTAAAGAGAAGGGCAGGGAGGGAGGAAGAAAGGGAGAGAAACATCAATGTATGGTTGCCTTTCACCTGCCTCCAGCTACTGACCTGGTTGGAGGACCTGGCTTGGAACCTGGTTATGTGCCCTGGCTGGGATTCGAACCAGCGACCTTTGGGTTTGCAGGCAGGTGCCTTATCCACTGTACCACCAGCCAGGGCTTGTTTCTTTCTTTCTTTTTTTTTTTTTGTAGCCATGGTCATGGTAGTGCTCAAGGCTTAAGCTGAATCATAGCCTTCCTCATAAAGTGAAGAGGATTCCTATCACTTCCAAACTTTGAGTATTTCCAACATAACACATTTACTTTTAAGTTTAGAGCTGAAAGTTCAAGTTGAGGTCTTTTGAAATATAAGTGTTCTTGCTTCAGTTAGGTGATGCCTTCTAGACTTGTCCATACCAAGCGACTAAACACTTAACTAACTGTTGGCCGGTCAGCTGCCTCTAAGCCAGACTCTTTGGCTCTTGATACTTCTATTTAAGATCCTTAGGTTAATGTATCTGGATGACTGTGTTACTAAGCATGCATTTTCCATCCTGAAATAAAAATCTTGGTTGAGAACTGTCATTAGATTAGGATGTTATTGTTATGGATGCAATTCACATTAATTGTGCATTGCCAGGATGTGCAGGAAAAGCAATACGTAAGGTAGTTTCTGTCTTTATGGCACTAAAACATCTCGCAAATACATGTCACAAATGGGTAAGTGCTGTGACAAAGTGATGGTGAGAGATTTGAGGGATGAATGTGAGGTGGGAGGTGAAGGCAGCTGGGGAGTGGCTGGCAGCAGAGGCGGGAGAGTTCTCTGGCTTGAATGAAGTGCCGAGGGAATGGTGGGGGAAAAGGCAGGAGGCGAGCTCACCCTCATCTTGGAGGCTGTAGTAAAAATTCAGGTCACGAAACTCAAGTGGCTGTGCAACAGCTTAAATCAGCAGTAGATGTGCACTCATGAGCATTATTTTATCTGTGCTAACGTGTGCTTTTTGTTTGTTTGTTTTTTTTAAAGAGGATGGGTCAGTTCTGAAACAGTTTCTTTCCGAAACTGAGAAGTTGTCACCTGAAGACAGAGCAAAATGCTTTGAAAAGAATGAGGTAGGAAGAGAACTTCCAGAGCATCACTTTTTCAGTAATTGTGCAAGTTTTTGTGCTAACAATTCTCTCTCTCTCTCAGGCCATTCAGGCAGCCCATGATGCTGTGGCGCAGGAAGGCCAGTGTCGGGTAGGTGCAAACACAAATCGGGGCCAGGCTGCCCAAGGGTCACCTGTGCTTTCCCTAAAATACGTGAAGTAACCTCATGCTGGCAAATGTTGTTTTCCACCGAAGACAAATGAACACCTGAAAATTCTACTGGAATAATGATGTGTCTGGACCTGTTTATAAAAATGCCTCTCAGAAATCTTAACAGGCAGTTGATGTAGCCTTGAGTTCAAGTTCGAACTGATAATATTTTGTTTAGATCCAAATGAGTTTAATAAAGTAACACCCCACCTATTAGTTGAGCATTTCAGGTATTCCTATCACAGGTTATTGGATACAGTAATATGCACAAATGAGGACTGGCAATTTCTAGAAGGCTTCTGTGCACCATTAATCTGAACAGAGCCTTCCAGTCAACTGTTAAATAAGATTTAAGTCAATTAATCTAGGATAGAAAATGCATGCTTAGTAACACAGTTATCCAGATACATTAACTGCCTCTATAATGATAATTTGCTCTGCCACTGTCTAGTCTAGACCTTGGATGAGGTATTTATCTTTTCTAAGCCTTAATGTCCTCCTCGGTAAAAAGCAGGTCCGAGAGTTCTGACTGCTACAGTCTATCTACCTTAATGGGCTTAGGTTAGAGCCTGGTATATAGGAAATACATAAATATTATCTATATTTTTAAAATACACAAGCAGGTTGTTTCAAGCATATTATACTGGCTATATGTATTACATTTATTTTTAACAAATTAGGTTCTGCTTTATAAAGTATTCATCTTCAAATATCTTGGCTTTCTTCAGGTAGATGACAAAGTGAACTTCCATTTTATTCTCTTCAACAATGTGGATGGCCACCTCTATGAACTAGGTACGTTCCATTCCATCTTTGGAATCTAATAAAGTTTCATCCTTTCATACCTAAGTCCTTTTCACAGTAATGGCATGTAACTTACAGCACAGCTTAGAACAACAGGGTAGTCTCATCGGGGCACTTAACCCTTTATGCTGCCCAGAGCATCTCCCTTGGGCAGTTGACCTGCCAAATGAATGACTTCAATCACAGACTAGACCAGCACCAGTCAGGTGTGAGTGTTTGGTTTTTCTTCTCACTTTCTATGACAGCATTGTCACTATAGGATCTCTAGCATCCTCCTTTTCAGACAGGGAATCCTTGGGGAAAAAGATAAAATGCCTAAATATGACCTTGTTTGGGTAAAAAAGGATTTGCACACCTGGGAATAATTTCTGTTAACTGGCAACAGATTATCCATATTGTAAGAGTCGTCTTTGTATTAGTGGGGAAAGCTGTGTTGCCTCAAGTGAAGACACTGCCTGTGGGCAGATGGCTATTTGGCAGTCATTGAGGGGCAAAAAGCAATCTCCAGAGACCCTTCTTGCCTCCACCTTCCTGCACCTCAGAGATTGAATCTGCCTTTTGCTTTGGTCCTTCGTACAGCTGGGGCACAAGTCCCTTAGTTTGGATAAGGGACTTATCCTACAGCTGGGTTGGGCTGTGTAGTCATATTACTTGTAGGTGAGAGTTGTCTGGGATCAGTATTGAGGAGCACTTGACCCTCATTTCCAGCCGGTTGCTTTATAAATAAGCTTCCTTGGTGGCAGAGGCAGTGGTATTTGGAAGAATCCTGAACTTCCCTTTAGGCTGGGTACACAGTAGCCAGAAAATGTGCAAAGAAAGTGGACATGCTTGTCTTCTTTGTTGCAGATGGACGAATGCCTTTCCCGGTGAACCACGGCACCAGTGCAGGAGACGCGCTGCTGCAGGTGAGCTTTGGGATGCACCCCAGTGGGGCCCCTGCGTCTTCAGCCGGGCTGTCCGCTGTGAGGTGCTGACACTTCGCAGCTCAGCCAGTACCAGTCATCTGGGCTAACAGCATTCTTTGGGGCTTAAAGATCATCTTAGTAATTCTACCCGCCTTACTTTATGGCAAGTGGTTTAAAACAGGCTCCTTCAGAGCAGCCTTGACTAATCTGCATCGTGTGCTGTCTTTAGCCCACAGTCAGAATTAGCCTGAAAGCCATCACTTTGTTTCTTTGTGGCATTAAGGTGACCATTGTCTGCTTGTCACATTACAGCAGAGTGCATGGAACAGAAACCTGAGCTTTTCCTCATCCCTCCCTGACTGCTGGATTTGGGTCAGCTTTATAGGTGGTGTATTAATGGGTCCTGGTTAGGCAGCGAACTTCAGGAGCATTTTCTTCCCACATCGTCTGCTATTATAGGACCAGAGAAACAGATTCAAAACATGTCTGACAAGAACTTTTTAAGGTCCGGGGTTATAGTGTCACCATCCCAGTACAAGTGACTACAGAAATCTTAATTCTAGACTGGAGCTGGTAGTCTGCCCTAGGCCTCTTCACCCTGAAAACCAGTCTCTACAGTTGAATCAGTTTGCAGTTACAAAGGAAAATTGCTTAATTGTGATGGAATAAAAAATGCTGTTAACCTATACCTACTGCATTTGTAGTACTAACAGCTAATCATTTTTCAGCATTTGCTGTGTGTCGACTCGGGGTTGACGAACGTTTTCCAGAAAAAAGATGCTTGAGCTTTGGGTGGCCTATGGCCCCATTACAGTATCCAACTCCTGTGTTTCAGCTCCCGCACAGCCCGTAGACAATGAGTGAATGTGTGGCTGTTCACTGAACTTCAGTCACACACGTGGGCAGCAGGCTGGATTTGGCCCATGGGCTGCGGTTTGCTGACCCCTGTACGAGGTGCTCTTCTAAGTGGCCAAGATCTTTTATAGAATCCTTCTAAGGCCACTGTAGGAAGGTATTATTCACATTTTACAGAGGAAGGTACGTGATGCCAAAGATCAGTGACTTAAATCTACGCATGACTCAGATCTAGGCCGCCTGTCTCTAGTCATTGTACAGGTCAGCCTTTCTTCATAACAGACCTGTAATTGGGACATCTCACGACTTGAAGGTGGTAATGGCACAAGTGATGCCACTCTAGAAGGGAGGGGCACTTTTTCCACTTTGTTGATACACACACCTGAGATCAGTTGGAGCTAATTCTTGGATATACAGGGGTATATGAGCATAGTAATAAAGAATGAGAACTTGACCTAGAGAAGCAGGATGAGAGGAGTTTGTGACAGAGAGTCAGCATTTACTTGTGGGAGAGAGTAAGAACAGATGCAAAATTTCTGGTCATGACCTATTTGGGGGAAGGACTCTTCAAATAAAGCTCTGAAGGCCATTCTAATATATCGAACACTATACTAATACCATAAAATGCACCCCATGCAGGACACCTACAACTGTTACGTGAGTAGAATTTATGAATTGTGAGGAAGGTAAAACTTTGTTCAAAAAATAAAACTGACTCTAATTAAAATCTCATGTAAATTCAGTGAATGTAAACAAGTACCTTAATTAATGAAAATTCTTGAATGAGGCTGGTTTCTGTATGGTTAAAGATGTTTTAGGTAATTCAAACAATACACACAATTTACTTAAGCCAGAGAGGAAATACATTTAACCCAAGTATCCTAAAGTTGAATGACTTAGGTCACAGCTCATGGTCTATACAAGAGGTAGCAATTCTATCTCTAGTATCATTCAGCACTGTAGGAAAGTCCTAAATGTCTGAAATACCAGTACATTAAACATTCTGACAGAATGAACTGTAGATGTCCATCTAGATGCACTGTAGTTTTTATAAATGGTTTCAAAACAGGAAAGAAGCTGCCATGATTGATCTTTCATTATTGAGTTGGTGATTTCTAGGTTTTGGGAGCTGACGTTCTGTGTCATAGAGTATTTACCTGTCCTCTTAAAGGTTTTCTTTTTTCCTTTTTTTTTTAAAGTTACTTAAAGTTTAAAGTGGTTTTTTTTTTTTTTTTTAAGAATTTATTTATTATTTTTAGAGAGAGGGTATAAGAGAGAGGGAGAGAGACATCAATATATGGTTGCCTTTCACCTGCCTGCAGCTACTGACTTGGCTGGAGACCTGGCTTGCAACCTGGTTATGTGCCCTGGCTGGGAATAGAACCAGCGATTTTTGGGTTCTCAGGCTGGTGCCTTATCCACAGTGCCATCAGCTGGGGATTTTCTAGTAATGAGGTTTGTGGAGTTCTTTTTCAATTTGACTCC
Source organism: Noctilio leporinus (assembly GCA_004026585.1). Taxonomy (NCBI): domain Eukaryota; kingdom Metazoa; phylum Chordata; class Mammalia; order Chiroptera; family Noctilionidae; genus Noctilio; species Noctilio leporinus. Next base: position 117,609 of record PVIW01002017.1, on the reverse strand, counting down.
TTACAAATTAAACAGAGCGATTGATATTTATGGTCCCCAGTTTTTTTTAAAACCTAGAATTTGATAAATAATTAATGCAGACATACTTCTAAGATATTGCAAATTATCACCAGACCTCTGCACTAAAACAAGTATCACAATGAAGCAAGTTGTAAACTTTTTGCTGGTGGAGGATTTTGTCTTTAATTTATTTTATTAAAAAAATGTAGTATCTATCTAGCCCAGTAAAGCAAGATGCAGTAAAATGAGGTATGCCTATATTTGGATGCTCTGTTACCAGTCTTTGTAATCTAAGTCTTAGAATTAGTAACACATCACTTGTCTGTACCTGGAGTACCAGGTATTTAAACCCTGGCTGGTGGCACAGTGGGTGAGGTGCTGGCCTGCAAACCCAAAGGTCACTGGTTCTATTCCCAGCCAGGGCACATAACCAGATTGCAAGCCGGGTCTGTAGCTGGAGGCAGGTGAAAGGCAACCATACATTAATGTCTCTCCCTCCCTGCCTCTCTCCCTTCCCCTCTTTCTAAAAATAATAAATTAAAAAATAAAATAGAAAAAACTTTTAAGGCTCTTTTGTAAAATGTTTACTTTGAAGAAATTTGTCTCTGCTCTGGGAATATCTGAGTTAGGAGAACTTCTACCTTTTGGAAGAGAGACCAGTTTTCTATCTTGTGACTTGAGGAAGAGAGCATGGATCGTGTTCTGTTGTCAAAACCAGGCATGGGGTGGGAAACAAAGGGCATTTGGCAGAAGTGATAAAGGAGTGAAAGCCTCCAAAGTCAGATTTGTGAAGCAGGTTTGTTTCTCCTGTCACATGATTTCTTTTTCCTCCTGCCTTAAACCCTTGTTTTCAAGTTTAAGGGTAAGTTTCAAGTTGACCAGGGTGAACTTCGAGCCTTCACGAGCCTGACTGGTACTTGCCCTTTGAAACTTTAATTTTGAGCGGGTGACAGCGTGGATATTAACGCCATTCCTCCTTTGCAGGATGCCGCCAAGGTGTGCAGAGAATTCACTGAGCGTGAGCAAGGGGAGGTCCGCTTCTCCGCAGTGGCCCTCTGCAAGGCGGCCTAATGCCCCGTGGGAAGGGCCTCAGCCCTTCCCCCCTCTCCCCGCCACCATCAAAGTACACCCCTACCGATGCTGGGTCCTTGTAGCAAACGGCTGTTCTTTGGTTCTGTTGCTGTGCCCCCCAGCCACACCCACGCTGCTAGCAGAGCTCGGCTGTCGTCGGAGCAGCTCCCCCGTTGTGTGTCGTGCACCTCAACATCTAATGCTTTAAATGGCTACTTTGGTTTGTGTCTGTAGGGTAAGGCCTTGGATGTGGTATGAATTATTTGTCCTTATCAGGAATAAAACTTTTCTGCTGATAAGAAAGAAGCCTAAACTGGTTTTTATTTTCTCTTTTACCTTCCCTTCAATATTGCTCCCAGTTATTTTGATAACAGTAGAGGTATTGCCAGACTTATTTTTATACATTTGTATTACTGTGTACTTGTAAACTTCGAAGTACTTGAAAAATATTTTTAGAACAATTTTAGATTTACAGAAAAATTGAGAAGATGTAGTTCCCATATGCCCTTGATCCATTTCTCCCTTTGTTAATGTGTTGCATTTGTTACAATTAATTTAAAAATATTGACAATATGACTGACTTAAGCCCATAGCTTACTCATATTTTCTTAGTTTGTACAAAATATCCCTTTCCCCCTCAGGATACCATATTTTATTTAGTTGTTATATATATCTCATTAGGTTCCCCTTGACTGTGATAATTTTCTCACTTTTCCTATGTTTTTGATGGCCGTGACAGTTTTGAGAAGCATTGGTCAAGTGATGTTTTTCCTATAATTAGGCTAGGGTCAGGGGTTTTGGGGGAGGAAGACAACGGAGCTAACGTGCCATTTTCATCACATACAAAGCCTATATACTATTAACATGATTTATTACTGTTGATATTGACCTTGATCACCTGACAAGGGTGACAATTGGCAAGTTTTTCCACTGTAATTACTTCTCTCTCCCCCTTCCATACTAGACTACTCATCAGGAGGATGTGTGCACAACCTACAGGGTAGGAGCCTTGAAGTAGGCCCTAGCTCCTTGTGGGTGGAGAATCTGAATTATTTGCACTTATTTTACAAGGATTGATTTGTCTCGTCTCTGCTACTTATTCAGTAATTTATATCAGTAGGAATTCATGGATATTTCTTTTGTACTCTAGGTTATAATCCAATACTACATATTGTTGCTCAAATTATTCCAGCTTTGACCACTGAGAATTATTTCAGTTGTTTCCTGTGTCCTTTTGACTTTCCCCAATCAACGTAGATTTTGGTTTTCCAGCAATTCCTTGCTGTCTAAAACTAGATTTTTTTTTTTTTTTTTAAGATTTTATTATTTGTAGAGAGGTGGGTGGGGAGAGAGGGAGAGAGAGATCAATGTATGGCTGCCTTTCACCTGCTTTCAGCTACAGACCTGGCTGGAGACCTGGCTTGCAACCTGGTCATGTGCCCTGGCTGGGAATCAAACCAGCGACCTTTGGGTTTGCAGGCTGGTGCCTTATCCACTGTAGTAGCAGCCAGGGCTATTTTTTCTTTTTAAATGAATGTCTGCCATTTCTTGTTAAGTCTTACTATTTAATAGGTAAAGACACACTAACATGTAATTTATCAGCTTTCATGTTAATGAAATGTTAATCTAACAATCTAACAATGTTAGACAAATGTTAAATGACTTTTGTTCTCAATAATAAGTGATACTTGACTATACAGTAACAGTTCCTTTCTAGTTAACAGGAATGAAGGACAGTGGGGAAGAGACCCCTGCACCCTGCTCTTCCTGTGAGCTCCACAGAAGAGCTAGATCATCTTCCTTTCTTGGGGAAGAATATATTGGTTCCTAGGAGTAAAGTGATCACTACTATTAACATTCTTTTTAAACTGTTGGAAGCTTTCTTTTTTCTTTGTTTTCTATTGTTTATGCTATTACAGATGTCCCAATTTTTCTCCTTTGTCCCCTTCCTCCAATTCTCCCATTATTAACATTCTTTTAACTTGGAAAACTAAATCTATAGTGATTCAGATGATTCTAATTACTTAGAATGAAAACCAGAAGAATGTGTTTTCAGGTGTCACTCCTATACAATTACTTTGAAGATTACTGAAAGGAAACAAAATGAGACTTGTTTCTGCTCATAGGAGCTGGTAAAGGTTGCTTTTGGCCTTAGAAACAGCTACACTTAGTGGTGTAGTTTGTGAGACTTTATACTTCATGTGTGACACATTCATTCAAATGCTTTCAAATGCTGTCATGCTTCAGCATGCTGCACCATTGAAGGGTATACAGTGGCTGATGCGTGTGGGTAACTGAACCTTTGGAAGAACAGAAATTTCGGTTTGACTGAGGAAGTGGGCACAGAGGCTGGGTAACAGACCCAGGTTCTCGCTGTTAGTCCCTAGGGAGGGCTTGGACCATGGACCAACTTCCTAAAGGTAGCTAGGCCAGACTGGGAGTCGCAATAAGCTTTCTGGCTTATCAGACCTGTCTTTGAACTCCACTTTGGGCAAAGGAAGTACCCTCTCCCACATCTTCCTTGTTTTATGTTAGACACAATACAGAATGAGGCTGCCTGGGAAGGGCCTGTACTTGAGAAGATTCCATCCAGTAGCAACATCTCCCCGCTGTTCTCCCTGAGGCCTCAGCCATGTACAACCCAGGAGTACCACCGACTTTGTGTCCATATAGAGGCAGTTCATCCTGGCCCTTGTTGGCTCAGCAAGCCCTCTCAATGGACAGATTTAATCAAAGATCTATGTCCAGTTAGTTTACTTCTTCGAATGTTACTGAACTTGGGTGGTGAAGGTGACTGCAGTGCCTTCAACAGGCAAAGCTGCCTGATGCTAAGGATCCCGTCTTTTAACTAACCCGGAATATCCAGTTGAGTCTAGGTTTTACGTCTGTTCAGCATAATACTTTGTCTTAAAAGTCCCCTTTGGAAAAATATTCACACATAAAACTTGTAAGATAGTTTTGTAAAATGTGTGTACGTATGTTTAGAAAATACAGATCACGATAGCTGTTTATTCTAAGTTAAACTTAGTCATCATATAAGATTGATAATATCCTCATTTTTCAGATAAAAACTAAGGCACAGTGAAGTTTAAGCGAACTTGCCAAAGGTCACCTGGCTATAAAGGATGCTGCTGATGTTCAAACCCACGTGGACTGGCTCTAAGACCCCGCAATGATGAGCATTGGTGGGAAGAGGTAGACTCAAGGTGGAGTTTAAGCTTCAAGGCCCCACCCTTGAATAGGCCCATCCAACATTCTGGCTTGTGTGTCCTTGGGACATCTGTAACGTCTCAGAAGCTTGGGTCTACTCCTGTCTTTGGATATTGAGATTATGGGCAATTTTAACTTTATATTCTCGTTTTCTAAACTTTCTAAAATTACTATATTACTTTCATAACTTAAATGCTTCCGTACCTACCGTAAGACTGAGAATTCTCTGATGATCAGCTGCTGATGAATTCTAGCTTACTTTCAAGTTTCTTTTAACTGAAACCTGTGCAAGCTATTAACTTAGTTTTCTCTTTGGCTTTATTCTACTTTTGACAGCCTCCAATATAAAGCTACTTTAAGGGAGCTCTAAATAATCATCTTTACGTTCTCCTAAACCTCAACTTGTTTGGAACATGTCCCTATTCCTGCACACCCTACCATGTTAAATCATGTCTTCGTGTGCTAATTTGGCGGAGTTAGGTTTTTTGTCTTCTGAATGATAGGATCTTACTAATTTATTTTATAATAGCATTAAGTTGTTCACCTGTGTGATTTCTTGACTTGGCTTGACATTCACTAAAGGACAAGGCACAATCTGACAAGAATAGGTTGCACCCTGGCTGGTAGCAGAGTGGTTAAGGCGCCGGCCTGCGAACCCAAAGGTCGCAGGTTCGATTCCCCAACCAGGGCACATAACCAGGTTACAAACCAGGTCTCCAGTCAGGTCTGTGCCTGGAGGCAGGTGAAACGCAACCATGCATTGGTGTCTCTTTCCCTCCCGCCTCTCTCCCTTTCTCTCTCTCTCTGGAAATAATAAAATCTTTAAAAAAAAAAAAAAAATAGGTTGCTGTGAACTTCCGTTGAGGTCAGGCGAGGTCAGGCTGCCTGGTGCAGTTCTGTAGAATGGGAGTAATAGTCCCTCTCTTACAGAATTATAAAGATCGAGTTAAGGCACACACAGCTCAGTATATAGTGAGCACTTGAGTAATATATTAATATAAACTGTTCAAGAGTTGAGGAGTGTGTGTGTTTGAATATTAATGAACAAAGGAGAAAGGAGAGACATCTCAGCAGAAGAAATGGTATGGATAACATTCCCTCCTAGTACAAAGTATTTACTTGAACAATGAAAGTTGATGGTTTCCTTTCCCGTCACAACACACTGAGTAATGGAAGACAAAGGCTTAATTCAAAACTATTCTCATTATGTACAGTAGGTGGCAGCATAGGAAAGCTTTAGCAATATTCTAGCTAAGTAGATTTGAACAAAGGTGAGCCAGGAAAGAAAACTGGTCCTTTCTGGGCAAGTGTGATCTTAGTGCTCAGGCCTTTATTCTGGTCGACTGTTTTGGACTAAACTAACCAGTCCTGATAGAGACTGGCCAAAGTCAGCCTTGTGAACTGCTTTTTTGGGATATTCATAATTTTGCCCATGTTCTATTTTATCAAAAATGGAAAAAAGCAGTCGTAATTTTCAATCACAAGTTTGCTAAATGAATGCTTCCTCCACTGATGTTGGGTCAGGTACGTTATCCCCAATAAAATTGATTTGATATAATCAACTATTGTCTGGTAAAACCTTATATTCAAGTCAATCTCAATATTAGAAAAACAGTGGAGTTAATTGTATAACATTAAATTGTTACACCAGCTGTTTCGGAAACACTTTCCTTAACACTTAATTTTATTTCCCAGTAGTGTCGCATAGACTTGATTTGACCTTTCCATTAAGAGAACTGAGTCTGGTCCCAATGTTAACATTGGTGGGTGCCATTAATTCTTTTTTCCTTTTTGGGTCTTAGCTTCCGCATTTTTAAAAAATAAAAGAATTAAATAGACTTGAGGCTTACCGAAGTCCCTTCTGTACCCAGATTTTTTCGACATGAGTGCTGACAAGACATTCCAGAGCTGTGTAAATGCAGCACAATTCCTCATCATGTGAGACTGTTGTTTCACAACCCAGCCCTGAACACTATAAACGCCAGGGAAACCTACCCCCACCCCGCATCCCCATCATTACAACAAAATATTTGCTCACGAATTTCCAAAACATCCATTAGGGGTTGGTGCCACTGCCGTGGAGAATCACTTAGCTAGATTGGAAGTAATTTGTCACAGGCCAAATTCCTAAATGGCCCCCAGGACTCCCAGCCCCTGGTGCACAAACACCTTCCCCCAGGCATTCAGTCAAACAGGAATCTAGATGCAGCTCTGAAGGGACTTTGCAGATGTAATTAAGGTCCCAAACAAATTGGCATTAAGGTAGATTATCCTCAGTTGGCCTGACCTAATCCTCAATTAGGACCAGGCTTTCCTGGCAAAGGAATGCAGGGCCCCAACTGACAGTCAGCAAGACACAAGGACGTAAGTTCTAGAGCCGCAGGACATGACTGTGGCCAACAACCTGAAGGAATGTGAAGCAGATTCTTCTTCAGAGCCTCCAGAAAGAAACACGGCCTTGATTTCAGCCTTAGAAGCTTCCTATAACCCAACCCAGCCACACAACAGTGGATTCGGACCTATAGAATTATGCACGAAGAAACTGGTGTTGAGCTAAGCCTCTAAGACTTGGGTAATTTGTTATACAGCAAGGGAAAATTCACACGTAATTTAATAAGGCAATGCAACATGTTCACTGAGTCCCTGGGTTTCCCTTTTCATTTTCTATAAACCACCCAGGTGAAGTTCCCCTCACTGAACCCCGTGGTTGCACCAGGAAGAAATCACATTGATTCTCAGTTCCCTGTGCTCCCCATCTCCCTGAGTAAGGTGCGAAGACCACATTGAAATTCCAAGGACTGACAACCCTTCTTTTATTATTATTATTATTTTTTTATCCTAACCTGAGGATATTTTTTCGTTGCTTTTCAAGAGAGAAAGGGAGTGAGAAAAGCATTGATTGGTTGCCTCCCTTATGTGCCCAGACAGGACCAGGACCAGGCCTGCAACTTGGGCACGTGCCTGGACCAGGAATCAAGCCTGCATCCCTTCAGTTAGAGGATGATGTTCCAACCAACTGAGCCACACCAGGCCGGGGTGACTACCCTGCCTTATTCCATACCCTTCCTGGGGCTGTTAAAGGTCAGCCTGGGTTCCTGGTTCAGCCTTCATTGCCTGCTTGTCTCAGGAACATATTCATAATTTTCCTTAGGCTTTTCATCATGGGGTATCACATTGGTGAAACATAAACAGGAAAGGTGATGTGTAACTTTAATCATTTACTGAAATCTGACCTACACATTTTACATCACTATATAGACTGTCTCATAAACCCAGTCTGTATGAATATGTTTTTTAAAATGTCCTTAAAAGGCATGGTGCTGAAAATTCACATTTTGTGTGCAGTGGAGAATTCCAGGTATGACCTGCTGCCTACTTTTCTTCTTTCTGGGATACCTTTTTTTCTGTAGCTCCCTTTGCCCATCCTCAGAAATGTCACCAACAGAGCTACTTTATTCTGGAAGGCTCCCTTTTTCATTTTAGTTTTTGAAAGTGGAAGCTGTATTTGAGAGCTTTATAATTATTTTAACATTTAAAATCCATAAAATCTTCTTTGAAATAAAGACTAACAGCTGGCTAAGAGACCAGGCCTCATGCCTGGCTTTTCCACCTCCTGTGCCTTATTTATTTTTTTGCTTCTGTGGGATGCCATGGGCCCACATTCCTCCTTTAAAGACACATGGTGGCAGCACGGAGGCTGTGAATTAATCTTTTTGTGCAGCCATGTCATTTTATACATTTACTATGGGGTCTCTTCTGGCAGTCTTGAGCCATCATAAAAGGGGCCCTTGCCCTGGCCACTGTGGCTCAGTTGGCTAGAGTGTTGTCTGGTAACCTGAAAGGTCGTGGGTTTGATTCTCGGTCCGGGCACATGCTTGGGCTGCAGGTTCAGTCCCTTTTGGGACACATTCAAGAGGCAACTGATTATTTCTCTCTCACATCAGTGTTGCTCTCCCTATCTCTCCCTTCCTTCCCCCTTCTCTAAAATAAGTGTGTCCTTGGGTCAGCATTAAAATAAATACATAAATAAAAATTAAAACGGCCTTAAAATATTTATATAAAAATACATTTCCTTCTTTCCTCCCTTAGTTCCTTCCTTCCTCCCCTCCTTTCCTCCCTCTTTTCTTTCTTTAGCTTTATGTTATACTCTTTATTTCTCAACCTTTGAAAATGAGAGCCTGTATTTTATATTAATTTTCTTCCGAACCTTTCCTTCTAATTACATTTCTTCCCCATTTTCTTTATAGCTTTCCCTGTGTTGGCCCCAAGAATCCTGGCAGCCATGGGCAGGTAAGGTTCAGCAATCTAATGCCTATTCCAGATGCGAAGGAGACAATTCAGTTACATGTATCAGTCATCTCCCTCTAAATTCCTTATTTATGCGTCAGTCTCCTGGATAGATAGAGAACTTCTGGAGAACAGGAGCCTAACTATATTTATTGTTATATCTCTAGCAATGATCTCAGGGTCTGGCACAGAATGGAGAGCTGTAGTGGTTGGTAACATTAATGAATGAGACATAGATGCAATCTCTTTGGAAATAACAAAATAATGCTAAGTCTAAATTTGTGAGGGAATGTAAACTGCAAACTGCTGCATAGATAACAATCCATGCACTTTGATGTACTCTGTAAATATTATTTGCATTCTGCAAATAGTGTGCCAGGGACTAGCAATACTTCTAGTACTGTTATTTGTTAGTAATACCCACTTCATAGGGCTTCATTAATCTTTTATTTTTTGTTCCACTCTCAATTGCACAGTTTGAGGAAAATGTTTACGCTTTCACCTTGGGCTTTGTCAATTGCCATTTTGTTTCTAATTTTTCATTTGTTCAATTTTACTTATCCATAGTTTGAGTTCTCATCAAATACAACACATTTGCTAGATTTTTCCACCTTCAGCAGTAATAGAACATGAAGGCGGAGCATATAGAAAAGTAAACATTATATCTCAGCTTAAAAACACAGTAGGAAATTCCAGACAGTTTCCCCTGAATGATTGTCACACACAGAGGAAAACCACAGCAATCACAAGCTGGAAATTGTTTCTGTCCATTGGCATCAGCAATGGTGACATAGTTTGCAAGAGGCAAACTATGGTGTTACCGCACCCCCACCCCCCAAAACGTAGTACCTGAGACAGCATTAAACAAACACCACTAGTTTTCAAAGTAAACTTGTGTTTCATGAGCTTGTGTAACAGCAGCACAACAGTGCTTGCTATGATTTAATTTTTTCCTGAAGAATCTATATAGTTTCATCTAAGCTACAACCGACATTATAGTACCTAAAATGCAAAACACTCAGAGAACCAACAGAGGGTGAAAGGGCTGGGCTGATTTTCATGTATGTCTGAAAGGCAATGGACAGCACTGACTGTCACCTTACTGGGGACTCTGCCTCACATTCTGGGATTTTTCAATAGGAAATCTCAGGTTTAAATTAGCCAAAGGGGAAATTTTAATTCACGGTTTTGGGTCAATGAGGATATGGAACAGAAAAACCTCTTGCAAAGATCTAGGGAAACCATGACGACATCCTTGAAAAATCACTGGCTAGTGAGTCGGGTCTGATAGACTCAGAGAACTTCTTCCTTACTTCCCCCCACCTCTGCCTCTATTTGAAGGTATGACTTAAAGAAGCCACCAGCTATAAAACCTCACCGGTAATTTAGAATATTTCTCAAGTACATCCCAAATTCCAAGCTGGTCTCTCTTGGTTGCAGGCTTTAGCTGCTTTCCAGTGACCTCTTGCTAATTGTGTTTCACTGAAGTTCCTTTCATTTGTTTAGAACAGACATAGATGAATGTTTACTAAAAGAGACCTCATGTTCAACACAATGAGGTTTCCACTGGGCAAAAGCGGCCGGGCTGACATTTCTAATGCCCGCTGCTGTGGGACCTGTGCCCTTCCTGGTGCTCCCCATACGTAGCCTGTATGGGGAGATGCTGTTTGTGGGGTAGCTCAAGACATTGGTCTCCAACCCAGAGACCAATGGCTGCCTGGGCGGTAGCCATAAGGAGTGTAGAAAATGGGCTGTACCTGGAGTCCCAGCCTTCTCAAGGCCCCTGTGTTTATCACAACTCTGCAGCATCTTCACACGCCACTGCGGCTCGCTCCTGGCTGGCACTGCTTCCCCCCAACCTGGCAAGTAGCACCAAGGCTGGGGGCGGTCCAGTTGCTCTCACACAGATCTGCGCTTCCCTGGAATATGAGTAATAAACGGCAAGTCCGCGTCTGCTAGGCCTCCGGGAGGGTTTCTGAGGAACATCACAAGTGTGGTGCAGCTCCTGGGTTTGGGGCTCCTGTGTTGCACCATTCTCTTATGTGATCCCACACCCTAATCTCAGCTCAGGGGGATCTTTTTTTATTTTATTTATTGTGATATGGAGAAAGCCAGTCCCCAGTGACAGATCACAAAGACAAAAATGGAAAGAGAGGTTGACAAGAGTGCCCAAAGGGGCAGCCCTGGCTGGTGGTAGGACCCTGGTTACCATCATTCTTTTTTTTATTTTTTTATTTCATTATTATTATTATTTAGAAAGAGGGAAAGGGAGAAAGGCAGAGAGGGAGAGAGACACCAATGTATGGTTGTGTTTCACCTGCCTCCAGGCACAGACCTGACTGGAGACCTGGTTTGCAACCTGGTTATGTGCCCTGGCTGGGGAATCGAACCTGCGACCTTTGGGTTCGCAGGCCGGCGCCTTAACCACTGTGCTACCAGCCAGGGCTCTGGTTGCCATCATTCTTTAGGCTCAACAACATTCCTGCTCCATTTGGCTATTCTAACTCTTTTTGGATTCTGCAGAGCAGTAATTTCTGCTTTCTAAATTGCTTAGAGAAGGGTTTCTATCTCTTGAAACCAAACAAATATAACTGTCAGGTACAATTTATGGTCGCCTCCAGGCAAAGTTGTCCCCTCCCCCCCACAGAGTTTTCTTGAATGATTGGTATTGCTAGACTCTTATTTGGTTGCTAGAAACAGTAATAATCTGGGTTACTCTCTTCATTGGAATTTGTGGGAGGAGATGAAATGGGAGAACCAAGCTCCATAAAGATTTGTTTTTCCTTAACGCAGAACAATACTGTCACTGACACATGATGGAATGCTTTTTGAATGGCTTTTCTAACAATATGTTTGACTTTAACGTAAAGCAGTATTTTTTATCAAGCATACATTGAACACCTACCGTATACCAGGCACTGAGCATACAGAGATAAAAGGCCAGCTCCTTCTCCACAAGAAGTTGCTGGTCTAGGGCTGGGGTGCTCATAGGGTGGTCTTAGAGCTGCTTCAGCATCACCTGGAAACTTGTTAGAAAAGCACATGAAACAGCAGTTTTGGAGGTGCGCCCAGCAATCTAGTTTAACAAGCCCTCCAGGTGATTTTGATGTAGCTGGAGAACTGCTGAACTAGGGATTTTATATCTGCTTACCCAATCTTCCTTCTCTCTAGTGGCACAATTTGTGACTCACCTGAACTATAATGAACAGCTGTGCCCCACCCTCAATTGAAATGATCGAAAATGGAAATCATTTCGAGTTTTCTGAACAAGTCCAAGTGTGAAAATCCTGGGAAAGTCTCTCACCTCCTTGCCCCAAGGCCAACAAGAAAGGAAGGTGTGTGCTCCAGGCCTGTCTGAAGTGACTCCAGTTTATCGTGGTGGCAGATAAGACAACACGTGGGAATAGCTGGGAAGGGTTTGTCCCTGCGGGCCTGGACTGCATCTTGGCACTGCCTCACTCAGACCCAATCTGTGAGCGGGGCATGTGTGCCAGCGCCTCTACTGGGAGATGTCTGAGAGCAGTGACGGCTATCGGCCCCCAGACCACATCAGCCGGCCCTGCTTCCTCTGTTGCAACTTGCCGCTTGGTGTGAAGAGAGGCAGAAGGATAAATTGAGAACTAAAACCAAAGTGTTTAGAGAATGTAAGACTTCTTCCACCCTGAGCAGTCCTAATTGACCTTGTCCATTTGAAGACTGTCTGCTAGCTGCCTTCTCTCACAGAACTTTTTGTCATTTTCTATCCCATCACTTAACCTTTCTAGTTCCCAATTCAATGAAATATTCAGAGAACAGTCCAGGCTCTGAACCAAGCACACAAAGATGAATAAGGTTTAATGCCAGCCTTTAAGAAGCACATAACCGGTTATACTTCACAGTTAGCTGGCCACCATTTGATGTCTGAACTACATGCCAGGCATTGAACTAGGTTCTGGGATTCACAAATGAACACAACCTGGCCTGCACTAAAGGAGTGTTACTGTGGAAGGAGACAGGCACAAGCCAAACATGACAGGGCTGTAGTTGAGGCAAGAAGGTGTACAGAGACAAGAACCAATGACTCTACCTAAAGGACCTGAGGAAGGCTAGAAGAATCTGTTCTTGGAGTTGGGTTGGTCATGCAAGGGGCTGTGGACAGGAGATGGCAATATGGTGCATCCTGGAGAAGGGAGAAGTTCATGGTGGCCAGAGAACCAGGATGTGAAGAATTGCGTATGCCACAGGCCAGGATACAGAGCTGAGAACTGATTCTGTAGTCAAAGTTCACCATGGTTTCTGAAGGAGGAAAGAAAAATGGTCAGATCCAGACTGTAGAAAGTATTGAGAAGCATATAGGGGGATAAAAGCAAGAAGTGTTTTAGTTATCAATCATTGTGAACAAATGACCCCCAAACTTAGTGACTTACGACAATGATGATTTATTTCTTCTCACAATTTTGTGAATTAGTTGAGTACTCTTTAGCTGGTGTCATGTGGCTTCCTCATGTGACAGCATGCAGCTGGTGGGTCATCTGAGCAATGGACCCAGCTGAATGCCTGGGCTGCTTTATCCCTGTGGTCTCAACCTTCTCTCTGTGGTTGCTCATTACACAGTGTCTATGCCATGTTTTTGTACATAGTAGTGACAACACTCCAAGAAGGTGAAAGCTGAATCTTCAAGTCTTCTTAAGACCCATCATGGAGGTGACACAGTGTCATTTCCACTGCAGTTTCCATTGCAGTTTCCACTGCAGTTTCTTGGTCAAAGTCAGATGGGAGAAGAAGGCTACACAAAGACATAAATAAAGGGAAACATGGTTTATTGGAATATGACAAAATTGGCAGATTATTTCCAAAGAATAAGCAAAAGACAATGAGGGGCTGAACTAAGTTACAGTTGTGTGGGAACAACACATTTTAAAGAAATGTAAAAATAGCCATACAACAGAACACTGTATTCAAGGTGAAAAGAGAGTTATAGACAAAGTGTTTGTGAAGAACAGGTGTACCAAATGTTGTTGGCACTCCCTCCTACTCCCCTTTCATCTGTCAATCAATCTCCTATCCCCTGGCTGCTAAGAGTATTGGCTGATAACAACTCCCAGCTGTCCCATTCTTTAGGAAATTGCCTTTGGCTGAACAGGAGCTGTCTGCCAAGGGGGTTATGTGCCCCACCCCCATGACTGATTCATTGTGTCGAGTTCAAAAGGCTGGCCCCTTGCCCCCAGGTGGGGTTGACTCCAAGTACAAATTTATGCCCTGGAGCTTTCCTGGGGGATCAGCCTTGCTGGTGCTCCCCTGCCCCATGCTGCTTCACTTGCTCCTGTCCCCTGAGAGCATTCCCCAGCTCTGCTAGGGAACCCAAACTAAGGAGCAAGGAGAAAATATTCAACTAGATGTTGGGATTTCTGGTGAGCTTTGCACCTCTGTGCTTTCTTAGTTAATGCTCTTTCTTCATCTATTTTCAGTTCATGTGTCTCTCTCTACTTTCTGTCTCATTCTAACATAGTTTCCCTCCTTACAGATTTTTCTGCACAGCTGGGCAGAGTTATTTAGGGAGGCTTAAATGAATCATTCTATGAGCCTGCATAGATCTATCTGCAAAACAATGTAGCTTTAGCAGAAGTGAAGTCTACAAGATATGTTTAACCCTCCCAAATATTGGTCTCAATCTTGTAAAGTAACAGTTGTCCTATGGATAGAGGACTATACATTTGAAGACCCAGCACAGTAGATATTGATTATTTTTGTCCTTTGGAACCATTAACTCTCTGGCAAATAGCCTGATTCCTCCCCTGGGTCCAATCTTCTCCCCCATGTTCTTCAGGTGGGGCTGCATTTCTGATTCGGAGGAGAATATGTAACCTAGATGTAAACTAATGCACACATGACATTACCCTAGAGTCAATGATTGGTTCACAGGCTAATCAAAGACAATCAGACTCAATGCATAGCTTTCACTTGGATCCTCACAGGGGTTTCCAGCCTTTCCCTGTGCTTGTGAAGTAGGAAGTAGGTAAATCCAGGAGCCACTGGTGGCCATTGCTCGTTGCTAAGGGAGACTCTAAGGAGAAGGGAGTCAACGCTGAGGAAACAGAGCTAAGAAATAGACAAGCTGGTCTTGACTTATCATATGAGCTCCTGTACCTAACTGCCTACTATTCTGGACTCTGTAGTTACATGAACCACCAAGTGCTTTAAAAACAAGCAAGCAAAAAGCTTGAGCTGATCTGAGTCCTGCCCCTTAAAACAGAAACAGACCCAATTATAACACATGGAGGTTTTTCTATCTCAAGCATTCGGACATTCGGCTTCTGTTTGTCAAACATATACGGTGCCTACGAAGAGTTGATATGGACATTTAAGCAGGGCTGCAGCTTCCTTATTAGAAAGACTACTTTTTAAAAAGGAGATGAGTGTTGGCTGAAATGAAGGAATACTGGCTGGTAGGGGAGTAAAGCACATGAACCCTTATCCTGATCTGACCTGCCGCAAGGTCACCCCATCGTGACTAGTAATAAAGGGAGACAAGAAGATGCTGACCACAGGGAGGAATTTGCTCTCTTAAAAAATACTAACCACTGCCCTGGCTGGTGGCATAGTGGATAAGGCTCTGGCCTGCGAACCCAAAGGTCTCTGGTTCAATTTCCAGCCAGGGCACATAACCAGGTTGCAAGCCAGGTCTCCAGCCAGGTTCGTAGCTGGAGGCAGGTGAAAGGCAACCATACATTTATGTCTCTCTCCCTCTCTGCCTCTCCCTCTTGCCCTCTCTCTAAAAATAATAAATAAAATCTTAAAAAAAAATACTAGCCACCTAAAAGCTATGTGGTGACATGAATTGGAGCCTGGATTAGGGAAAGACCCATGGAAATGACACTGTGCCACCTCCATGATGGGTCCACATTAGTGGAATAACTGGTGGACTCCAAAGTCTGTAGTTTAACTTAATAGTATTTACCAATGTTAATTTTCTTAGTTTTGATAAATGCACCATGGTTATAAAAGGTTATAAAAGCTGAGTGGTGGGCACTTGGGAGCTCTATCATCTTTGTAACTCTTTTGAAAACCTAAAATTATTTCAAAGTAAAAAAATAATTAACAAATTATGTTACCCATTGTATACTGGAAGCTACAACATATTACTGAAATAAATTAAACATGGCTGACATAAATGGAGAAATATGCCACATTCATGAATTGATGGACTTTGTATTTTTAAAATGTCACTTTTCACCAAAATGGCCTATGGATGTAATGTAAACCCCCCTTCCCCAATCTCAGCAGGCTTTATGCACAGAAGTGAGTGATTCTAATTTATATAAAAGTGCAAAGGACCAAGATGGCCAAGGCAATCATGCAGGAGAACATACTAGATGCCAAGGTATACCATAATTAAGACAGTGAAGATGTAAGGGTAGATAAAGAGACTGAAAAAGAATAGGCAGTTCAGAAACAGACTATACATAGTCATTAGATTTATGACTAAGGGACAATAAAGTAAAGCAAAAAATGGTCTTTAATAAATAGTGCTGAATCAACTGGATATGCATCTACCTGGGGAAAAATATGACCTCTATTTTACACAATACACAAAAATCAATTCCACATGTATTGTAAAAAATAATAATAATAAAGCTACAAAGAGACAACAAGGAGAATATTTTCATGACCTTAGTATAGGCAATTATTTCTCAAACAATACATAAAAAACCCAAACCACAAAGAAAACAATTGATAAATTGAACTACTTAAAACAAAGAACTTCCTTCATTAAAGATTCCTTTAAGGGGATAAAAAAACAAAAAACCCACTCCATTAACATGAGAAAAGTTATTTGTATTTTATATAGCTAACAAATGATTGGTATCCAGGATATATAACTAAGTCCTACAAATCGATCACAATTCAACGTATACTTTGGACACACAATGCAATGTGAATCTCATCAACATGATGAATTTCAAGAAGCCAGAAGTATACCATGAGTCAGTCCATTTATTAAAAAACTGAGCCAAGTGCTGGAAATAGCCTAAGTGCTCATCAGTGGATGAATGGATCAAAAGACTTTGGTACATTTATACAATGGAATACTACACAGCAGAAAGAAAGAAGCTCCTACCTTTTGCGACAACATGGATGGAGCTGGAGAGTATTATGCTTAGTGAAATAAGCCAGTCAGTGAAAGACAAATACCATATGATCTCACCCATTACAGAAGACTAATGAACAAAACAAACAAACATGCAAAACAGAACCAGAGACACGAATACAAGGAACAGACCTTCAATGTGCAGAAGAGAAGGGGAGAGGGGAGGGGAGAGAAGGAGACAAAGAAGGGGAACAGTTTAGTCAAGGAACTAGCATGGATGACCCATGGACATGGACAACATGTGGGATTGACTATGGGGTGGTGGAGAGGGTGAGGAAGGGGAGAGCAGGGGCGGGAAAGGGATGAATGTAATACAACAACAATAAAATTAAATTAAAAAATTAATCATAGAACTTTAAAAAATTGTATGAGTCCATTTACATAGAATTCAAAAGTAGGCAAAACTATTCTACGTGTCATACTAATTACCTTTAGAGAGAAGGTGGTTATGTAACTGGAAATGGCATGAAGATGACTCTGGATCCTGGTAATATTTCATTTCCTGATCTGGGGGCTGTATAAGGAGGTATATAGGATTTGTTCACTTTTTCACATATATGCATATGTTACACTATGATAATAGTTTATTAAGGTGCTTGGTTGGAGAGAAAAGTCTAGGGTCTAAGTTGGGATTATATAAATAATTTTCTGGTGAGCTGTTGAACTCACTGTTGCATTATGTATAGCAGTAGAACAATTATTCCATAACTTAATAGCTTAAAACGGCAAACAGCCCTGGCTGCTGGCACAGTGGATAAGGCACCGGCCTGCAAACCCAAGGTCACTGGTTCGATTCCCCAGCCAGGGCACATAACCAGGTTGCAAGCCAGGTCTCCAGCCAGGTCCGTAGCTGGGGGCAGGTGAAAGGCAACCATACATTGAAGTCTCTCTCCCTCTCTGCCTCTCTCCCTTCCCCTCTCTCTAAAAATAATAAATAAAATCTTTTAAAAAATGACAAACATTATCTCTTGTGGTTTCTGAGGATCAAGAATCTGAAACTGGACTAGCTAGGCAGTTCTGGCTCAGAGTCCCTCATGAGGGACCATTCAAGTGTTGGGTAGGGAGGGAGAAAGTCATCTGAAGGCTTGACTGGGGCTGGAGGATCTGCTTTCCAGCTCATTCGGCCCACTGGCAGGCCTCCATTCCTTGATAGCTATTGGCCAAGTCCTCAGTCCTCTTTATGCGGCCCTCTTCATAGGATGCTGAGGGTCCTAACAACATGGCAGCTAGCTTTCCCCAAGGGAGAAAGCTTTCACCCAAGATGAAAGCCACAGCTTTTTAAAAAATAAATATTTGTAGAAGTGACATACCATCACCGCTGCTGTTTGCTATTGCCATACAGATCAACTCCAGTACAGTAATAGCACAGTACCCAAGGACGTAAATACCAAAAGACAGGGACCATTGGGAGCCATCTTGGTGGCTGGGTCCCATACTCATATTTCTCACCACCCCTCACTAGAATATTTGTAAAAAATGTGAAGATTTCCAAACTTGTTATTTCTCCTGTTACAATTTTATCAGCATACACAAAAATCTGCTTTCAAACTGGTGACCCCACTGGAAGAACTTGCTGGTAGGGTTGAGGAGAAATCTGGAAAAAGGGACAAATTGTCAATCACTGTCCCATGGGACAGCTGTGCCACGAAGATGGCCTTTTAGGCCTGTGAGTACAGAAATTCTAGCAGGCCTTCTATTCTTATTAGTTCACTATAACTTCTTCTTTTTTTCCAAGAGCTTATTTTTTATTGTATTTTTTCATCACCATTTATCCCTTCCATATCCTCTTCCACCTGCACCCCCACCCTGCAATCGCCACACAGTTGTTTGTGTCCATGTGTTCCTTCTCTTTTCTGCTTGATCCTTCCACCCCTCAACTACCTTCTCCCACCCCCCCAGAGCTGTCACCCTGTTCTCTATCTATGAATCTGTCTCTATTATGTTTATTAGTTCTTCCTTTGATTACTGGTGCCTGAAATACCACCCGTAGAAAACCATGCCATTAGCAAAATAATTTTTCTGGCACATTATCAGAATACAACAGGAGTGGTTCCCAAACGTGGCTGCTCATTATAATCTCTTGGGAAGCTGTTATAAGTACTAATTCCTGGGTCCACCGAGAGAGCCACTGAGTTAGACCCTCCAAAGTATCCCCAGAATCATTGTTTTGAGAGCATTCCTCAGGAGATGTGAGAGAATTAATTAGCCAAGCATTTCACAACTGATCCTGCAGTGGTGCTTAGAAACCACTGATCTATACCATCAACGTATGTGGATTTCAGAACCTTTCCGGAGAGTGAGTTTCAATGAGGGGAAGCCATTTATTCACAAAGAGTCCATTTTCCTTTTCGCCTCCATCTGCTCAATGTGCTGAGTGAGATACTGCCTCTCGGCCTCTTTGAATGCTTTCCTGTTCTTCTGTTGCACTTTGGTCCCCATCACGTTGGCCTTGAAGGTGGAGTGGCCTGTCAGCACCATGGGCTTCTGACGCTGGGGCTGCGGGGCCAACTTTATCAGCTTCAGACTTGCTGTGTGAGCCCAGGCTCGAGGGGTCCAGGACCTTATGGTTAAGAGGACATAAGGCCATCTCTTGACACAGTTGGGAGATGTTTCCTCTTTGGTGATAAAATGTCACAATACCTTCTAGAGCTGCCACTTAATATACATGAGATTATAGTTTGTGGTCTGGATGAATCTAGAGACTCTTTTTTTCACCTATGGGAGACTATGCAAGGCATGAGAAACTCCTTTAAAGAGGATTTTAAAAACAAATACTTAATTGTTTTGTTTTCATTCATTCCTTTGACAAATATTTATTGAACACCTCTGACCTTATCTTCAGCTCTCCTGCTTACTCCACCCCAGTCACACTGACTCCACTGCTGTTCTTAGACCAAACCAGGCACCTGCCTGCCTTAAGGAATCTGCTCCGGCTGTTTAATCTCTGGGCCCAGAACACTTACCCATGTACCTGCTTGGCTAACTTTCTTACCCCCTCCAAGTCTTTGCTCAATTCCCACCTTCTCCACGAGGCTTAACTTGAGCATGCTAACAAGCTTCCCTGAGCTTGCTTTACTTTTTCTTTTCTTCATAGTTCTTTACAACTTTTAGAAAAAATATTTTATTTATTTTTAGAGAGAGGGGCAGGGAGGGAGACAGAGAGGGAGAGAAACATCGTTGTGTGAGAGATTGGTAAACCCTCCCGCCCCCCGCCCCAGCAGGGACCTGGCCTGCAACCCAGGCATGTGCCCTGACTGGGAATTGAACCAGCAACCCTTTGGTTCACGGTCCGGTGTTCAATCCACTGACCCATACCAGCCAGGGCTTTTCTCAGTTTTTAACATACCATAGAGGGACTTTATTGTGAGGATCATTTATTGTTGGAATTCTCGCTCTTGGGGTGGGACTCTGTTTTGCTCACCATGCACCCCAAGCACCAAAGTGCCTCCTGGCACATACGAGATAAAAAATATTTGTGGAATCGATAAGTGGGGTGCTAGAGCACTGTCCAACAGTACAAATACAATCACTGCTATCATAGAGTTTATGATTTATTAGAAGAGAATGCTAATAAATAATTGCAGAAATGCTTTTTAATGACAATGATGACAGCTATGATTGAAAAGTAGGGATCTCTGGAAGGGGTGCTCAGGCAGCCGCCTGTGAGGGTGTTGGGGGTGGTGGGCTAAGGGAGCAACGTTTAGCTGGAGACCAGGAGGCTGAGCGGAGAAACCCAGCTACAGAAAGGAGAAAAGGCAGAAGAAAGAGCCTTGCACCTGCTTGAATTGCGGATCTTAAGTAGCTTACAGTAGCCTAGCATTTTATACCAGCTGAGTGCGCCACTGAAGGGGCCTCTCTTTTCCCTTAAAGTAGCCATTGCAATTAGGTTTCTAAAAGTCTGTAAACCATTTACTCCACCTCTGGTGTCAACATCTGCACATCAACCTCAGAAAATTTCTCCTGTGCCGGATAGATATCCTTCAGCAAATAAAGCCCTTTGTCTTTTTCAGATGTCTCTTTAATCAGACGAAAACATAAATACATGTTTTCCAACCTTGTGGGTCAGTCCGTTGAATAAGCAAAGTTTAAATGTGCTTGGCAATGAATCAAGAGTTTCAGAGATGTTGTCTCAGAAACAAAACCAAATAAAGGCTGGGGTAGAAATACCTCATACTGAGATGAAAGCCTTAGCTGATGAAATGAGTAATTTTCCAGGTATTCTTCCAAGCACTCGAAATAAAGTACTTTGCACAGGCAGCTAAAGAAGATGACTGTAGGGATTTTGAAGGTCAATGTTTTAACAGTTAATCACCTGCTAGAGATCACCTGACTGTGTTAGGCAGTTTCTTCTTTATTTATCTGAAGACCAAACTTATTTATAAGAAAACACACAGGTAGGGAACATGAGTAAGTGTTAAATACTGTGAAAATGATTGGAAGAGCTCATGAGCACCAGCCAGACCTTTAAAATTCACTTGGCAAGGATGTGGAGAGAAGAGAATCCATGCGCACTATTGGTGGGAGGGTCAATTGGTGAAGCTACTGTGGAAAACAGCAAGGTAGTTCCTTAAAAAAATTAAAAACAGAACTACTATATGACCCAGTAATTTCACTTCTAGGTATTTATTTAAATGATATTAAGACATGAATGGAAAAAAAAAAACTGCACTGCCATATTCATTGCGGCATTATTTACAATAATCAAAACATGCAAACAACCTAAATATCCATCAATGGATGAATGGATAAAGAAGATGTGGTATATAGGTAAAATGGGATATGGAATATTATTCAGCTATGAGACAGAAGGATATCTTGCTGTTTGTGACAACATAGATGGACCGTAAGAGCATTATGCTAAATGATGGAAGTTAGAGAAAGACAAATACTGTATGGTCTCACTTCTATGTGGAATCTAAAACAAAGCAAAACAAACACAAAATGGGGAAAAACCAAAAAGTTGAACTTATAGAGAACATACTGGTGTTAGGTAGAGGTGAGAAATGAACAAAATATGTGAGGTAGTCAAAAAGAACACACTTCCAGTTATAAAATAAGTTAAGTAATGAACATATAATGTCCATCCTGGTGACTTTAGTTAACAATGTTGTATATTTGAAAGTTACTAAAAGAGTAAATCTTCTTTTTTTTTTTTTTTTAATATTTTATTTCATTATTTTTAGAAAGAGGGGAAGGGAGCGAGGCAGAGGGAAAGAGACATCAATGTATGGTTGCGTTTCACCTGCCTCCAGCCACAGACCTGACTGGAGACCTGGTTTGCAACCTGGTTATGTGCCCTGGCTGGGAATCGAACCTGCAACCTTTGGGTTCACAGGCCAGCGCCTTATCCAAGAGTAAATCTTAAAAGTCCTCATCATAAGAAGAAAAACTTGTAACTGTGTGGTGATAGATATTAACTAGACTTAATGGGATGATCATTTCACAATATATACATATATTGAATCATTATCTTATATGCTTGAAATTGATGTAATGTTATACTTCAGTTACACCTTAATTTAAAAAAAAAAAAAGAAAAATTCACTTGTTAACTTACCTCTAGGAATTAAACCTTGAACTGGAAACAGGAGGGAAAAGCAACATCCTTTCTGGAACTCTATGTTCCCAGCTTCAGAGATGTCCCTGAGATTAAGCTGCAGATGGTACCTGAGAACTTAATGCTGCCTCTTACCAGATGAGGGTAGAGCCACTAAAAAAGCCTTTGGGGACTCCGTGTTCTTTTTGCTTTGTTTCTGTTTTCATTCGTTTTTGCTCAGTTAGCCAGGTTATGGAGCAAGATGGTATAACTTCATTGGAGGGTTGTGGTGGTTATGACCACTTCAAAGGAAGTGGTAACTTTATCTCAGGGTTTCCTTCTACATCAACCAGAAAAGGCTATGTTGTGCTGGTATAACAAACAAGCTCACAATTCCAGTGGCTTCAAACAATAGAGGTTTATGTTCATATGACACTACGTGTCCATTTTGGGCTAAGCAGGAGGTATTGGCTTACCATTCCCCTGAGGAAACACCTACTGAGGGAGCAGCCACCATCTCCAGACCAGAGGAGAACAAGATCTTGAGGGTTTTGCACTCACAATTAATTGGTTAGAACTCATTTCCCAGAACTAGTTACACCCAACCCCAAGATGAATAGGAAGAATAATCCTACCATATCACTGGAAAGGGGGAAGAGATGAAATATTTGGCAACCGGCTTCCGTAGACATCATGCCAATCCTTGACTTGGCCATTTATCCATTGGGTATAAAGTCTTCTCTGAAAAACACAAGAATGGTTGTTTGCAAGGGTCAATAGAGCCTGGAAATTGTTGTCCTGGTCTTAAATGAGAAAGACACAGTAAGTCTGTGTCATTGAGGGAGTAACTGAAGGGGAATCATGAATCCACATCCTGTTACCCCTGTTACTTTTATTTCTGATAATGGTTGTGTTGTTACCCATCCTTTTCTTTAATACACATACTACATTTGATTTTAAAGATTTTTAAAATGTATTATTTCCAGAGAGAGAGGAAGGGAGGGAGACAGGGAAGGAGAGAGACATCAATGTATGGTTGCCTTTCACCTACCTCCAGCCATGGACCTGGCTGGAGACCTGGCTTGCAACCTGATTACGTTGCCCTGGCTGGGGAACTGAATACACTTGATTTTAGCCAATTGTGTCTGCCAGGCTAGACATAATTTTGTGGTGGTTATAAATAATCCCCAAATCTCAGGTAATCATCGTAACAATAATATAGCATTATTGTTCATGTTTTCTAATTTTATTTAAATGGTATCATACTATACTAATCTTTGGCAACTTGTACATTTTTCTTTGAATATTATGTTTTGATAGTTATCCAGGTTAGCACAAGTAGCTCTACTTCATTTGCTTAACTGCATAGGACAGTACTTCTGAAACTTTCATTGGCAAACAAATCACCAGGGAATCTTGTTAAAATATCAATTTTGGGTGGTAGTTCTGGGGTTCTGGGGTGGAGCCAACCTCAGACAGGCTGGTCAGGATTGACATTTGGGAAACAAGGCTATATAACATTTCTTCGAATGCACATGGAACAATTAACTCAGTATACATTCCCCTGTTGATGGCGTAGGCATTCAGAACGAGTTGCTCCAGGATATGCCTCTGTGGTAGACATATTATTTTGAACTAGAGGCAGTGGAGACCCTGAAGGCTCAAGAGGAACTTTTATCTGTACCTTAAAGAATTTAAATTAGGAGCCTTCCCCATTATAAAAGTTGTCACCAGAAATAACTTTTTATGAGCTAGCTATAAGGCAGGGCAAACTCCTAATTACTAAGTATCTGCTCTTCCTCTCATCCCCTCTGGAACTGCAATGTGAGCCTTACCTTAGACTGTCATATATTCCCTTTCTATCTTTGAACCTCTCAAGTATGAGGGGGTTACCATGCATATGTATGTATTAACTCTGTCTCATGCATATTTAATTATAAGAGCAGCAAAAAAACCAAACCAAAACAAAACTAAAAAACACCTTAAGGGAAGAGAAAAATTTCTTCCACAACTTTTGGGTTATTTGTAAATTTTTCTTTGCCATTATAAACAACATGGCTGTGAGCATTCTTTTGCATATCTCTTGGCACAACTGTGCAAGAGTTCTCCAAGTTATGGAACTAGAAGTGCAGTTGTTGGGTCATAGGGTCTGCAGCTGTTCAATCTTACTAAGTACTTTTAAGTTGTTCCCCAAAATGGTAGTTCCCATGGGTCACTTTACCTGCTGTTCAGAATTCCCTTTTTCCATACCTTTGCTGTACCTGCTGTTGCCAGCAGTGGGTTGTCTTCTTACATATTTATTGACTATTTGACTTCTTTAGTCTTTTTTTCTAATCTTTTGTGGTGGGTACTAATCTCAGTACATAACCCCCAAATAGAACCTTTCTTCACTATACCAAAATGCAAATCCATTTCAATTTTGACTTGTATTTTGCTAGACAGAGAAATGAATTGTGAGCAGTTGGGATTCTCTTGCCACTTCTTCCAGGAAGAAGTTCCAGGAGGTTTCCTAGGTCTGAGGTGTTAGGAGGCTCCCCTTAGGGGTCATCTCTGCAGGAAACTGAAGGTTCACTCATTCCTGCCCAGCTGGCCCTAGTGTGCCAGTGTGGGGTGTCGCACAACCGTCTGCTCTTCTTGCCAAGCTGGGTGAGCATGCATCTGCAATATTCTCTAAATAAAGCCCTTTTCAGGAAAATCACGCTGTCCATCCAACACCAACCCAGTAACAGAGCCTTGTGTCCTCTCCCGCCCTGGAGGAAACTTTCCTTTGTGTGATGGAGGATGGGGTGGAGTGGGGTGAGAGAAGTCCTCTCTCTGCTCCCTTTTGTCTATCAGGGGAGTTTTTGCTGGTCCCCTCAGGGTGTAGGCTTTTAGGAATAAAAGTTGGGAACATTCCTTTGCTTCTTCTTCCTGCCAGTCTCATCCTTCCCCTGAGGCAACGGGCAAGGAAAGCCTTGGCTGCTGGAATGGAGGGGAAGGGTGAGTGTGGCAATGTGAAATTTGGAAAACGATCTGGTAGTTACACAAATGGTTAAACATAGTTACCATAGCACTTTTACTTCTGTGCGTGTACCCAGGAGAAATAACATGTGTCCACACAAAAACAAATGTTCACAGCAATGCTATTCATTATAGCCAAAAGTGAAAATAACCTAAATGCCCATCAACTGATAAATGGATAAAATGCTCTATATTTATACAACGAAGTATTATTTGGCAATAGAAAGGAATGACATGCTGGTACATGCTAAATATGGATGAACCTTGAAAGCATTATACCGAGTGAAGGAAGCTTGACACATAAGACCACATGTTGTACGATTCCATTTATATGAATGTCCAGAATAGGCAAATCTATAGAGACAGAAAGTAGAGGAGTGGTTGCCTAGGCCTGGGAAAAGGATTAGGAAGGAATGGGGAGTGGCTGCTAATGCGTGTGGGGTTTCCTTTTAGGGGGATGAATGTTCTAAGACTGACTGTGATGTTGGTTGCACAGCTCTGTGAATATACTAAGAAACATTGAATTGTATACTTTAAAAGGGTGGATTGTATGATATATGATTTATATCCCAATATATCTGCTAAAAGAAAGTAAGCCAACTGAAAAAAAAAAGTACTGGTTACTCCCCATCAAACTATTTTCCAACTACATGCACATCATATATATTACAGATATTTGAAAAATTGGAAGCAGATCCTCTATACAAGTTATTCTACTTTCCATCCTAAATATGTATTAGGCACCTACTTTGATCAAAGTACATGGTGGGTAGTGTGGAAATACAAAGATGGATAAGGCATGTCCCTTCCTTTGAGAAGCTTACAATATGATTGTTTCCATCCGCTTGACTGCTAGCTGTTGTAGTCTGCAGGTGGTATCAATTATTCTTTTCACCTGTCCAAATTAACATCACAAACTTTAGTGAGTTGAGAGCAGCAGTTAAAATAATCAAAAGGATAGAGGATTCTGTAAGAAGTCATACTAAAAAGATATAAACTTCTCAGTCAGTAACGACAGATGTGGAGAAGGGCTAAGTTGGCTTGAACAGAAATGTATGCTTAAAGTCTAGAGGTTTTCAACTTGGAGACCTTTGAAGAATCCCTGTGGCACCTACATTTCTTCAGCTAGTCTCTGGGGGTGAGATCTGGGCGTAGGAAGGTCTTTAAGCTGTCCCACTTGATTCCAATGTGTAGATTGGAAACTACTGGCTTAGACACTTGAACCAAATAGTTTGTTTTGATTAAGGAAATATATTACATTATAAAGGGGGAGAAGCAGTTAATCTAGGGAATGTGTTGCCTATCAAAGAGTCGGTCTGGAAGGTTAGGCTGAACTCATTGTGATTTTTCCTGGGGGAGATGGTGATCCAAATATAGAAGGCAGCTCCCAACACCCAGTCCCAGCTAAAGAGCTTTCTGAGGGACATAGAACTTTACAAAGTAAGAAATGGGACTCTGGGTTAGAATCCAGAAGAAGCAGTCATCAATGCATTAAAATGAAGAGGCTAAGCCAAACAATACGTTAAGGGTGTCTAAGGGCAATTGAAAAGGAGAAAGTTAGAGAAGCAGAAAGTTTAGGAGTTAATGCCTTAACTCCTATGGACAAAAAATGGGCTGTACAGAAAGGAACCAAGGGTGATCTGATCATAAATGCCTAACTGGGCAGGTCATAGTGGGTAGTTACTCCCCAAGAATGTATCTTTAGTAAAAGGTTTATCTTTGCCTTAAGCAAGCTCTGCCCACTGTTTCTGGGCATCTAGGTTAACACACTTTTGAAATGCCTCTTTTCAGACCCCTCAAAAGAAACCACCCTCAAGAGAGCACAGAATCTTAAGTACCCAGTAATTCATCCTCCCACTCCCCACCCTGCCCCAATTCTCCCACCTTCAAGTAACTTCCCTGTTGCTCCCTTTTTAACTCCAAACACACAAAGGAAGCTGCAAACTGTCATTCTGGCGGGTATTTGAGACCTTGTTTCCCAGCGATGGATGATTGTCCGTTTTGGCGCAAATGAACTCATGAGAATTCTCTACAGGTTTTGATGTTCCTTACATTGACAGTACCAGGTAATGACTTTTATGCCTGATCCAGTTTATTTGACTGGGTTCAAGGTAGGAGTTCTATGTGACCAAGTTAGGCTTATGAGGACTCACCAGTCTATAATGATGAGGAATTAAAGATATTTGGGGTCTGTTGATAGATTTTGGGCTTTGAATATTGAAGGGCAACTAGACTATGCCTTAAAACATTCATTAGTGTCCACTCTCAACAGCAAGCTGTTAGGCTGAATAAATTGCCTTTGGTTCTGGAGCAGGGCTTGCAATGTTCTAATGTCTTGCATTTATTTATTCTTTTCTTTTCCTTTAGGGTTAATGTGTCCCTAAGAGCGTTATGACTGGAGGTCTTTGTCCATCATACGACGCAAGCAGGGACAAGGGTTTCTGTGTTTGCTCAAGACTCCATGCTGAACAGGATGCACTTTGGATATCACGGTTTTTTGCAAAGCATTATTCCTTTGGTAGGAGTGGAATTAAAACACAGAATGTCTAACTCCATATGATAGTGGTCTTGGCACTGGAGTTAAAGTCTTGGCACTAGGAGCTATTTCCTGGTACAGGAACCTAGAGGCACTGCTTTCCTGCTGTGTTTTAACAGTCCAATTCAGCTATCTTCTGTTCTGGAGGATCCATAGACACAGTTTAACTCAGTTGTGGGGAAACCCCACCCAGGCTTTCTGACTAAAGGGCAGTATTTCCCATGGCAGGAGCAGAGCACGCACTGGGAGGGTCCAAGAGAGGGTCCAAGTGTAGTGCTATGGAGGACCCTCACCTTTGGTTGAGAAGCAGCAAGGCATGTGGTTTGAAATCAAGTCAGAATCTACTCAGCATCTCTGAAACAACCCTCAATTGTGTGTCTGAGGATGACTTACAGGGGAACCACTTGATAGTTCATGTCCTCTCTCTTTTTAAATGTTATTATTTTTATTTATTTATTTGTTTTTAGAGGGTAGGGAAGGGAGAGAGAGACAAAGGGAGAGAAACATCTATCAGTTGTCTCTCGCATGCCCCTAACTGGGAACCTGGCCTGCCATTCAAATGGCCCAGACTGGGAATGGAACCAGCAATCTTTTGTTTGTGGGATAATGCCCAACCCACTGAGCCACACTAGTCAGGGCCATTTCCTTCTTCAATTACATTTTTAAAAGCATATTTTTAGTCACATTCCAAATGTTTATAAGATTTAGTCCTGGTACTTTGAAAAAGGCAGGGCATTTGAGATTTTAAAACCCATGTACTAAGAAAGATAAGGAGTTCCAGAATTTTACTTCTGCTGTCACAAGACAGGGTTGTAGTTTTTGAAAAAGAAAATGAGTTTTTGATTGGTTTGATTTTTATTTTGATAGAATGAATGAATGAATGATTGATATAAATTGTGGAGAAATAGGCGAGATTTTGAACTTGTGTTATTTGTTTTAATATTTATTTGGCTACTGGTCAAATCTTTGAGTTGGAAAAAAAAGGTTGGTAAGGGTTGGAATTGTCTCCATTTTGTTTTTACTTTTATATGTTGACACTGTTTGATTAAAGCAGTTGCACATTCAGTTTATTTTTTTTAAAGTTGGTTATAGAAGCCACCAAAGTTCTGTAGATTTGTAAATAAATTATATCTAGCTGTACATAACCTGGGTTACATTCTTGGGTGAATCATATCAACAATTGGCAGAACGTTTAAATAAACATTCTAGAGAAGGTTAAACAGAGGTTCAACAGTTTATTCTCCCCTTCATTCCAAGTTCCTTAGGCATTTGAATTCACACTTAAAATTTCTATTTTACTCAACAAAAATTTCAAGGACAAAAATTTCATGGTCAATCTTAGTAAAAACTATGAATATTCCTTGATATGAAAGTGTGTTAGCTTAGTTTTTTTTGTGTTTTTTTTTTTTTTTTTTAACTAATCATTCACTTACTTTAAACAGATTCTTTAAAAAATCACTGCTCCCCAATGACAAAATTTACTGAAGAGATTTTCTCACTAAAACACCAATAGGAGTTTTAACTTTTAACACAGGTTATGGGTGGAGTGGGCACTGGAGTAAAAAAGATATAAATAAATGAGTTAGAACATTGGAATTCCTTTCTGTTTCTAGTGGAGCCCAGCACCCCTGACTTCTTTCTATGATAGACCTTATTTCTTTGAATACAAGGGTTGACACATGGCCAAAGTTGGACCTTGTCTTCTTGGCAGGATAGGCATGTGATCCAAACTCAACTAATTTTAGTCCTTCTTTGTAAATTTTCAGCCTGGAGTTGGAAGTAAATAATTTTTTTCCTTTCTGATCAGGGAGCTCTTGGGATGTGAACCCATCATCACAGTCCATAAGATTCCTCTTTGCCTGGATAATGAACCTTGGGAGTAGGAGAGAGTGAGAGCAACAGGCAAATAAAAAAGTAAAGAGAAATGGACACAGTCATAAAAGAATTATGAAAATAGAAGATGCTAGAGTTACTGAAGTCCAGTTTGTTTCTTGGTAGTGGTGTTAGGAATAGCAGGACACTCTTGTACTTGTTCTTTGGATGCTATTGGAGAAGCTCACCCATTAAATTACTCAGTGTATTCTTTGCAAAGGACTAGATTCTCTATTCTTCTTGTTTCCTCACAAAAAGAGATCCCTTCCTTCACGCTCTTGACCTCTCTTACCACTTCTTATTCCTCCCTATGGCAAGAGAAGGGCCTGGTTTAATTGGTTGTGTGGAAGGAGAGACTGGGCATGCTCAGTCAACCTCTTCTCTCTTTCCTCTTATTAGGGATCTGCCTGCTACCCAAGAGTCTGTGTTCTGGCTGGTTTAATGATATGCATGCTGAAGTACTTGGGGGAAGAAAAACAGTAAGAGGCTTCATGGATAGATAGGCTAAATTGATGCATAATTATAGAATACAACAAGAATAGTTAAAATGTTCATATAGAATTTAGGCAGTGAGTCTATGGGTGCTAATTGTAAAATTCTTTCAATTCTAATGTATGTTTGAAATGTTTTATAATAAAATATTGGGAAAAACACACTATGCATTAATGATGGTGTAACTTGACACAGGAATTTGATATAAGCTGGGAAGCAGACAGAGGTATATTCCTTAAAAAGGGCCTGGTATCAGATACTGAGTTTAGCAGATCACGTTGGAAGTACAACCAAGTGTAAGTGTAGCTGTACAGATTCAAAAAGTAACCAAACAGGTTATACTAGTGATTGTCTAAAAGCAAATTCTTCTTCACTTGTGAAAGCTGCTGCTCTATTCACAGGCAGGAATTTTGAAATGCTACGCTCCTTACCAGAAGGCAAATTAACGGAAACAGGATATTTCAGTAGTTGATGGGAGGGGGAGGGGAGGGGAAAGACATTTTGTAACTTAATTGAGATAATACTTGTGAAATGCTTAACCTGATGCCTCAATAAATGTTGTCTCCGATTATAATTAGCTCCTCATCTAAAAAGTAAATGGATATAAATTGAATTGCATCTCTCCAAAAGATATGTCCAAATCCTAATCCCTACTACCTGGGAATGGGACCTTATTTGGAAATAGGTTCTTTGAAGATGTAATTAAATTAAAGGTCTCTTGGTGAGAGCATGCTGGCTTAAGGATGGGCCCCAAATCCAATGGCAGGTGCCCATGAAAGAAAATGAAGAAAATTTGAAACATGGAGGTGCTGGGGCAAGAAGGTCATGTGAAATTGGAGGCAGAGATCAGAGTTGCTGCCTCAAGCCAAGGAATGCCAGGAGCCCCTGGAAAGGAAGTGGCCAGGAAAGATTCTCCTCTAGACTATCAGAGAGTGCCACACTTCCAGAATTGTGAAAGAATAAATTTCTGTTGTTTTAAGGCCCCACATTTGTGATAATTTGTTACAATATCCCTAGGAAACCAATATAGGTAAACCCAAGAAAAAGGATATGACAAGGTGTTATGTGGTTTGTGACAGTTGAATAGTACAGATCAGGCTGGGAGTGTCTGGGGGAGACATGTTCAAATCACCTGCAGAAGGTGTCAAGTCTAAGGTGCCTCTTTTCCAGGGAGGGGGGCTACATGATGGGGCGCAGTCTCTGCTTTACACATTACTAGCCTGATGCTGGGAGTACACGGAGCTATTAATGGGCTGGCTCTGAAAATAAGTGGGAGACCCAGCAGTACAGGTGACAAACAGTTGTGCTCTATTGGATGGAGAGCAAATAACTGTTACCTGAAAAACATGCTACTCCGTATTTTGTTGTCTAGGCAACATGGGAAAAGGAAAATAAATGGCTGGTATTTAAGCTATTTATATAAGATTAAAATGTTAAGATATTGGCTCTCATATTAATTCTCAAGACCTCTCAGTGCCTGCTTAGAGAAATAATTGAGGCACTTGTACAGTGTTACTGTTTACTGAAATGTTGAAAAAAATGCCTTTGTCATGTATGAGACATAACAAATGTCGGTCTTAGAGCTTATGATCTGAACCCTAAGTGCCTCTCCATTTCTCACATCATTCATTCAGGTCATGGGATGTTTTGACTATCCTCAACTAGTTTCTTTCTTTTTAAAAAATTAAATTAAATTAAGAAAATAGTAACACAAATAATCCATGTCCTTTGTAATTGTTAGAAAATACAGAGAATCAGCCCTGGCTGGTGACACAGTGAATAAGGAACCAGCCTGCGAACCCAAAGGTCACTGGTTTGATTCCCAGCCAGGGCAACATAACCAGGTTGCAAGGCAGGTGTCCAGCCAGGTCTGTAGCTGGAGGCAGGTAAAACGCACCATACATCGATGTCTCTCTTCTTCTCTCCCTCTCTCCCTCCCCCTCCCTCTAAAAATAATAAATATATATTATTAAATAATAATAAATTTTTTTAAAAAAAGAAAAAAAAGGAAAATACAGAGAATCAGCAGAAACAAAATTCAAATTATTTATAATCCCATCAATCAAAGATCGTCACTGTTATCGCATTGGTGAGTATCCTCACAGAATTTTTCTATGTAAGTATAAGTATGTAGTTGCAAGAATTTAATCAAAATATGCACACAATTTAAAAACTTGGTTTCTCTCCTTTATATATTACAAACATTAAATATGCTATTAAGCATCGAATTACCTCAATGATTTCTAATGGCTATATATTGTTTCATTTTAATAATTTATTACCATTTATTTAAGAAACCCCCTACTATTATGCTGCTTCAGTATTGTAAGCAACACCAAAATGAATGTGGTTTACATATTGAGTGCATGTCCAATGGCTTCCTTAGAATTGATACACTCCCTCAAGAGTGTTTATATTGGTTCACTCTCCCACAACAGTATTTGTACACACCTATTTCCCCACAATCTCAGACACTGGCGATTATCAACCGGTTTAATGTTTGTCAAGCTGTTAGGCAAATTAAATGGAATTTTGTTGTAATTTATGGATTATTAGTGATTTCTAAAAGATTATATGACACTTGTTCCACAATTCCAGTGGGTAAAAGTCAGCATTTCTTTATTTTTCTCTGCTCAACTAATTTTCTTAGTCTTTGAGTTTTCATTCCACTGGGGAAATTGGAAATTCATCTCCGTTCCACACACTTTGCCCTGGGATTGCAGACAGCTTCCAGGGTGCAAAGGCATGGGGTGTGAGTGTTGGTTTGTGTTTTAGAGGGGATCCATGTAACTGGTGATGTCAATTTTTCCACACTTAATATCCACTGAAATGAGATGGCTGCTTATCCATTTAGCCCTTGATCATGTGTCCCTGCAGGATAAGGGACAAAAAGATATCAAGATGTCCCTTTTTCCTGTCCAGAAGGAGCATTCAGCTCTGACAGTAGACTTCATCATTTCTGGGACTGCCTTTGGGGCCCAGGCATCACTCTGCTGTCTTGTGACAGGCTGACACTGGAGGGGATTGGAAGACTGTCAAAGGTGCTCCATCTGCCTGTCATCCCACCCCTGCCCAAAGGTGATCAACATGGACCACTGAGCTGCTGCAAAAGGAGGGAAGGAGGGAAGGGCAAAGAGAGAAAGCAACTATCCATTTAAAAACGTCTGCTAATATTTCAGAGTATTATCCTACCATGCTAGTGGCCAATTGTACTAATCCTGTTGTGAAATGCCTGTTATCATCCTTTGCTTGTGCCACCTACTTCCTTTCTCTTCTTTCTTTTCACTTGTAAATGTCACCTATCCAACTACTTTCAACTTTCCCAAATCGCCATAACTCTCTTGTGCTTCCAAATGTCTGCACGCATAGTTTTTCTCTCCTGGTTCCCTCCTGCTTCTCAAGGTTATGTAGTATCGTAGCTCTATTTCCTCCTTGGATGACATATGCTGTGCTATATGTCATTGCATATTTGTTTGTGGGCGTTATAGGTAATAAAGCCTGCTAAAAACAATAATCCTTCTTGTTGAAGTTCTATATTCCTTGAAGGTCAGGGCTATGTCATAGACCCTCGCCCCCATCCTAAACATACGTAATACCAATTTGGAAATACAGACATAGACAATTTAAACTCTTGGTGAATATACTAACTAATATAAGGATAAATAAGCAGTAATGGTATATTGTACAGACCACAATGAGAAATAAGTGGAGCTAAAATTTGTTATTTACAGCTTTATGACTCTGGGCAAATTATTGATCCTCCTAAGCCTCAGTTTTCTCATCTATAAAATGGGGGCATGGTAGTGACTGGACATGGAGTTGCTAGTGGTTATTATTAATAAACATTCTTCAGTGGAGAACAGAAAGACCAACATGCTTACAGTCCTCTCCTTTGCTGGTATTTAATGGGCAGCATTGCAAATTACTTAACATCAAATAATGGATGCTAGGGAATGAATGCTAAAGAAGCAAACAAAAGTGATCGTCTATTTTGCTACTGTTTGTGTTAGGCTGGTAAACATTCTGTATTCTGTGAGCTAATACATGACTGGATTTTCGAGTTTATGTTTTACTTTTAGGAAGTTGGCAAAGCATGAACTGAAGGCAGGAATTGTGGATGTGAGTTCTTTACAGGCCAAGCAGGCAAGAGGGACCAGGTCAGGAGTGACAGGGATTGTGGCAAATGTGAGTGCCACACCCCTCCCAGGGGGTCCTTTGCTACTGCTCTTTGACAATGCAGG
Source organism: Noctilio leporinus (assembly GCA_004026585.1). Lineage (NCBI taxonomy): Eukaryota > Metazoa > Chordata > Mammalia > Chiroptera > Noctilionidae > Noctilio > Noctilio leporinus. Next base: position 83,236 of record PVIW01002017.1, on the reverse strand, counting down.
ATTGGAGACCAGTCACCTCTCCCAAGTTTTCAAGAGAAGTTGGAAATGTAGAGGGTTTTTTAAAAAAATTTTTATGGAGTTTTCTAATTTGCAGAAGTTGGCAACCAATTCAAGCATTGTTTTAAAACACTGTAAAAGCTGAAAAATCATGTCTACAGAACAGAGCTGATGCACAGGTCACCAGCTTGTGACTTCTGATTCAAGATATCATTAACATTTTCAAGAAGCGCATAGAAATATGGTCAATTTCCGAGTTTAAAGGGATGATAAAAACATTATACAAACTTTGTTTAGGATAAGATGAACTGCTTTGAATATTCCATCTAGTCAATTTGCATTAAACATTGGGTAATTTTTTAAAAAAGGTTCACGCAGTATATTTTGACTCCTTTCATCCTTTAGTAAATTTGGCATTAAGGTTCAGTGGGCTCTGTTGTCAATCCTGACCTCCTGTGAGCACAGTCCACAGAGTTCCTAAGTAAACTTTGTTCTCCCAACAGGCCTCTGCATGACAGTAGCTGGAGAAAGCTCTGTAGCTCCGCAGGCAGATGGTGGTAAGAAATTAATCTGAACTTCAGCAAGGCTAAGGTTTCCATGGGCACTGAGGAAGCTCCATACTGCATGGCATTTGAACTGAATAGGAAAAGGTTCCCTATCAGCAAAGTTTTAGAAATGGTCCCACTATTCTACCACTCTCCCCACATAGCTATACAGACTTTCCTCTTAAAATGCTTTTACTTTAGTTAACAACAGGATAGTAAATAATACTCAGGTACATGCTTAAGTAGGTTCATGTGTATGTATCAGAAACTAGAGTTAGCATCTTACTGCTGAACTTTTAAAATCATTAAAAAGCCTTCATTGTTTCCATCTTGAAAGCTATATCCTTTGCTAACTAAGCCCTTGAGATGCAGAATTTATTGCTTTAAAGTCATTCAAATAAATTTTATTTTTTTCCTGTCAATGTATTTCTTTTGAAGGAATAAAATGTATCATTATTAGCCCTGGCTGGTAGCACAGTGGATAAGGTGCCGGCCTGCGAACCCAAAGGTTGCAGGTTTGATTCCCCAGCCAGGGAATATAACAAGGTTGCAAAACAGGTCTCCAGTCAGGTCTGTGGCTGGAGGCAGGTGAAAAGCAACCATACATTGATGTCTCTCTCCCTCTCTGACTCTCTCCCTTCCCCTCTTTCTAAAAATAATGAAATAAAATCTTAAAAAAAAAAAAAAAAAAGTATCATTATTAGGCCCTGGCTGGTGGCTCAGTGGAAAGATGCTGGTCCCAAAGGTCACTGGTTCGATCCCCAGTGAGGGCACATAGCCAGGTTGCAAGCCAGGTCTCCAGCCAGGCCTGTGGCTGGAGGCAGGTGAAAGGCAACCATACATTGATGTCTCTCTCCCTCTGCTTCTCTCCCTTTCCCTCTCTCTAAAAATAATAAAATCTTTAACATAAAATAGATTTTAAAAATACTGTTATTATAGATTTTTGCCTGCACTTCCAGGCCCTGAGCATGTGAGGGGTAAGCTACTCTGGAGAGTAGTGGCATGCTTTTCTGAATTAGCGGTTGAAGAGCGTCATCTCCCTCCAATCTGCCTCTTACCCAGAGGCACATTAACCAGGAAGTTAAGCTTCATGCTTCTTCACGCCTGTTGACCTTTTCCAAGGCCCTGGGGCAAGCTTCCAGAATGTTTACATGGTCATGTAGTTTTGTAAGAATGTTGTAATGTTTGTACATAAAAGCTATTTTAATTGCAGCAGGTAAGACTGCTGTTTCTTTCCACTCAGATTTGACCCCATCCCAATTCCCTCCAGTTCAGTGGTGACGAAATGGCTGCAGTTCTCTTTGGGGCCCGGGTAAGGGGAGGTTGAGTTGGGGATACATTAAGTATGGATTTAATGGGTGTATTTATAGGTTTCTGCGGGTCACAGTTCTGTGAATGGATATGTCAGTTGTCCTCTCATAGGAATAACTTCTAGTAATATTCCTACTGCCCGCAATGTCAATAAACGTAGCATCGTTTATTGACAAAGGTGCTGGATCCCAGGCTGAATTGAGATAGGACCATGGCCTGTGGTGCCTGGAATATGGGTGTGGGCAAAAAACAAGATTAAAGGGAGCCAAGGACTAGTCCATGGAAAACTCTGTCCATCAGCAGATATGTACAATTAAAAACAGGAAATCTGGTTCATAATGAGTTCTAGTCACATTGGAAGTTCTAGCTGATCAGAAATAATCTTGATAATGCATTGTAGCATACTGTGTCTTAATTTATTTAGGAATTGTGTGATACAGAATTTATCAAAATTCCTAATGCTAATTTTCCAGCTGAGTTAACATGAAATACTCATGACAAATGTAGCATAAAACTCAATACATAAACTACCACAGGAATGTCAATGACAAAATGGTTAACAAGAACTGTGAATTCAAAGAGTACTTAAAATAGGTTATTATTACAGGAAGCTCCAAAGGCCTGAATCTTATAAGTCATATAAAAAACTCGATAGGGATTTTTTAAAATTTGATCACAATCTTAAAATTTTATACCATGTTCTCAACATTGAACTGTGCAGCTGAAAGGAACTTTTGAACTATCAATAACAAAAATCAAGGTTTGATCATTGTCATGTGCTAGCAACCCTCATCATTGCTAGTGATAATATATTTCTCTCCCACAAAAGCTTCTGCTGGTCTAAGTTCAAAACAATTACTAATGTTACTTTGTGTGTTTACTAAAACAATATATGTATAAGGTTTAAATTAATCAATTTTTATTCCTCATAATTTAATAAGCTTTGAATTCCACATGGGAGTTGAATAAACTCATTTTTTTGAGTTACGTTCCTTATGGTTCAAAATGACTTTAGCTTCTTTCAAACACAGTGTGTCTCTAATCCCTGTGATACTATATACCTTGTACTTAACAGTAGCTTCTATGTAAGCAATAGTAGTTCAGTGCTTGTAAAAATGAAGAAGTAGAGCTTGAATTACTTCAACCCTGTTATTATTAGCATGCAAATTGGCCTCTGAACTTTGTGGGGTTTACTTTTTGGAAGCAAGTTTTTCATCCTTTCTCCCATTTTAAAGAATATAGTAATGTAACTAAAAATATCCATCTATTATTTTTGTCACTTTGTATTGCTATTGATCGTGTGACTTTTATGATGTTATTTTTCCTAATAAAGCAACATTCAAGTGGAAAAAAAATGTCAATATACCATGCTAGAGATGAGCTGAATAATCTTTCTCACTTGACTCAACAGAAAATTAAATTGGCATGCAAAGAGAATCAAAGTGGACACAACCTCAAAAATGGTAGGAAAAAGAATTACAGAAAAAATAAATAAATAAAAGAATTACAGAGATGTGTCAGGCAGTTAATTACCAAAAATAATTTTGTTACTTTTTCTGAATTTTATGAAGGTTATGGTATTTGACAGCTTGTTAAAATTTGTAATTTGGTTTTTTTCTTTTATTATTCTAAATAATTTTCAAACCCAATTTTGTATTTGTATTTGTAAAAGCTTCAGGCCCAGGAAAATCCATCTACCTTTGTTCTCATTCCTTCTATAATGGCAAAGTCAGGTTTCTTTTTAAAGGTAGAATTTACAGACAGTTAAATGCAGGATTCTTAAATGCATAGCTCGTTGAATACTTATGTAACTATAACCATCAGCCATGAAGATGCAAAACATTTCCATCAAAAATGTTCATTTCTAAGGTACTCAGTTTTAAGAAGTTAATATATCCACAAAACAAGAACATTTTGCTAAGAAAAATCAATACTCCAAGAACACAAATGCCTAGTGATAAAATTATAGTTACTAAAATAAAAAATTCAATAGGAAGACTAGGAAATAAGGTTAAGGAAGTTGTGCAGAACATTGAGCAGAAAGACAAAGAGATAAAAAATATGAGAGAAAATATGAAACATTGAGAACTACCAAGAGGAACAGCTGCACCAAGCAGGAGTCCTAGGGAAAAAAAAAAGAAAATAGAAGGGAGGAAACTTTGAAAGAAATAATATATATTTTTTTCTTTTTTAAATTTTATTGTTGTATTACATCCATCCCCTTTTTGCTCCCCTCTGTCCCCCTCCCCAACCCACCCATTCCCCCCAAAGTCAATCCCACCTGTTGTCCATGTCCATGGCTCCTTTATACTAGGTTCTTGTCTAAGCTGCTCCCCTTTCTTGCCTCTGCCTCCCCCCTCCCCCCAGCCCCTTCCCCCTGACCACTGAAGGCCTATTCCTTGTATACATATACTTGGTTCTTGTTGTTAGTTTTGCTCATTATTGTCCTGTAATGGGTGAGATCATATGATATTTGTCCTTCACTGACTGGCTTATTTCACTAAGCATAATACTCTCCAGTTCCATCCATGTTGTTGCAAAGGGTACAAGTTCCTTCTTTCTTTCTGCTGTATAGAATTCCATTGTGTAAATGTACCAAAGTATTTTGATCCAATCATCCACTGATGGGCACTTAGGCTGTTTCCAGCACTTGGCTATTGTCAATAGTGCTGCTATGAACATAGGTGTGCATAGGTTCTTATGAATTGGTGTTTCAGGATTCTTTGGGTATAGTCCAAGTAGTGGAATGGCTGGATCAAAAGGCAGCTCCATTTTTAGTTTTTTAAGGAAACCCCATATTGTTTTCCACAGTGGCTGTACCAGCCTACATTCCCACCAACAGTGTATGATGGTTCCCTTTGCCCCGCATCCTCGCCAACACTTCTCGTTCATTGATTTGCTGATGATTGCCATTCTCACAGGTGTGAGGTGGTATCTTATTGTAGTTTTAAAGAAATAATATTTTTTAATTTGAAGAATGACATGATTTCATATTTTAAGGAGTTGCTTACTGTAGTACCCAGAAAATCAATAGTTTAAAAGTGTCATCTCAGTATAATTTTTACATGCATTTCCCTTAAGAAACATCCTGACAATTTTGTAAAACAAATATAATCTTAAAATATTAAAAATAAATATTTTAGAAATGAATTTGACCTGCATTATAGATTGGCTCAAACAATTTGCTCTAGGTTACATTTAGCCATTGTCATTCATTCATTTCCCCAATTCCCCATTTACTTGGTCATAAGCCATGGCCAGTCTCTATGAAAAGGACTGATTTCTACTATACATCTAACTACAGTACTGTATTACAGGGCTATAAATACACAATTATCTGAGCGCTTTTCATTGTCATTAAATAATATCTTCAAAAAATAAATATATTACTTTATCCTGGACTCATTTTGCTTCCTGGAGGTAATGGTTTATGTATTTTACTATTTCTAAACAATTTTAGCCACTATCTTTGAAATATTGCTTCTCTTCATTTTCTCCATTCTCTCCTATAATTCTGAGGAATTGTTTTGTGGGACATTCATATTCTCTTAACCCTCTTTAATATTATTTTCTTATTTTCCTATTTTTTCATTTCATATCATTTCCAAAGATATATCTTCCAGTTTAGAAATTCTTTCTTCACATGTGTCTAACCCATACTTTAAACCATTCTTTAAGTTTTAAATTTATGACTACATTTTTCTGGTTGTTCTTTATACTCTTTCATATCTATGTTTTTTTAATTGTATGCTGGTTTCATTTTCTATTTTGATTCATTATCTGATGGTGCCTTTAAACTTTTAAAAATGTATTTTATAACCCTTATAAAACTCTGATAGTTGTGTTAAGTGAATTTCTAGGGAACCTAATATGGTTTTTGTTGTGTCTCTTGAATTTTGCTTAAGTTGTATGGTTTTTGCATGCATCTGGTACCTTTGGATTAGAAACTCATCATCAGCAGGGCTCGTTGGTGGGGGTCCTGTGAGGCCTAGATGGTGGGTATGTCTTCCAAGGGATTTTATATTTGTTTATTATAGCTGCCTAAGAGGTCCTAGACAAAATTATAAGTTAATTTCTTAGCTTGGGGCACCCTGAATCATGTGTGTTTATAAAGAAGATCAGGCATTTGTTCACACATTTTCAAGGGAACTTCACTCATACCCCTGACCCTACCTCCGGCTGAGGTCAAGGCAATGAAGCTTCCATGTCATTATTATTTCCTTCTGTAGTGGTGGTGGAATATTTTTTTGTTCATTCTTTCTCTGTGGGAGTAGTGTGTACATGTGCGTGTGTGTGTTGCTGCTTGGTTTCAGTTCTCCTCATGGCATAGGCCCAGGGCCTCAACTTCTAGCACTAAAACCCAGCACTAGGTTTCTGAGTCTAGCAGTCACTGATATTATGTCTCTCCATAGGGCAGTCAAGGGTCAAGTCATGAGTTTGCTCTAGTTTTGTTTCCTCTCCATTTTGCCTCCTGGGAAATTCCTGTTAATTAATTAATTAATTTAAAATATTTTATTTATTATTTTTCAGAGAGAGGGGAAGGGAGACAGGCAGAAAGGGAGAAAGACATCAATGTATGGTTGCCTTTCACCTGCCTCCAGCTACAGACCTGGCTGGAGACCTGACTTGTGACCTGGTTATGTGCCCTGGCTGGGAATTGAACCAGTGATCTTTAGGTTTACAGGTTGGTGTTTTATCCACTGTGCCACCAGCCAGGGCCTCCTGTTAATTTATTTTGAACTCAGCTCTGCAATATATTAAAAAATAATTTTAATATATATTATATATATTAAAAAGTATATATAATATATTGTATGGCATTTATAGAAGTTTTGTAGCAAGAAAGTTATTTAGTTGGTCATAGTCTGGGAAACTAAGGGTCATTTGCATTATTTTTAAATGGCTCTAAAAATCAAAGTAATGTGGAATTCAAAACCCTTCCTAAAGCTTTTTATACCTACTTTGTTATATTGAGAATCACAGTATTATGGTAACACAGAAGAGGTGACTAATTTTGACTTGGTTGCTAAGGAAGTCACCTGAAATGCAACATTACAGTCAGACTTTGAGGGATGAGAAATTTAGTACACTTACCTATCATCAACCATAAATCTTCAAAGTATTAAATACAATGAAATTTAAAGTTAGTCTGTGTCCAATTGATTTATCTCATTTTTATGTTAAAAGATTTAAATATGTTAATACATAATGTCATCAAGATTATTTATAACCACTGATTTCTAAGTGCCAGACACTTAGGAAAAACAGGTGCTTTTTCAATTAAACTGAGATGCAGAGAGATTAAATTACATTTTCTCTCATGCAATGTAATGAGTGACAGGGCTGGATTCAAACTTAAGTGTGGCCACCATGAAATGAACCCATTAGGGAGCTTAACTGACCAAGGGCCCCAAAATCCATTGCCATATTGGAATTGAACTGCACTTTCCTGGTGGCTCCTAGCCAGTTACTAAATATAGCTGAGATACAAAGTCAAGCTCCTTCTTTTGAGACCTGGGACACCTCTGCTGGCCTACGACTTATGAACCTCCCAATGGCCTTGCTGAATCATCCTTGGATTGCAGGGTACCTACATGCATCTATCTGACCTTCCTTCCCTCTCTTCACTACAGGTCAGACTTGCATTGTGTTCTGATTGCTTTCTTACCATAATCTGGCTCCATCAGCATTTTCTCTTATAGTCATTTCCCTAATGAAGTTCTTGATTTCTAAAATTCCATCTTTCTCAAGAGACCCAGGCTATCACACCAAGTTCGTCTGACCTTAAAACTCACGCTTTAACAAAAAAATGACTAAAAATGGATTAAATATCTGAATGTAAAAGTGACCAACTATAGAACAATTAGAAGAAAACACAGACATAAATCTTCATGACCTTGGATCAAGTAGTATTTTCTTAGATATGCACCAAAAGCCTTCGAAACAAAAGAAAAAATATACATACATTAGACTACATCAAAATTAAAAAGTTTTATTCTTCAAAGGACAGTATCAAGAATGTGAAAAGTTAACACACAGAGTAGGAGATAATGATTGCAAATCACATATCTGATAAGGGACTCCTATCTAGGATGTGAAAAAGAACTTTTATAATTCAATGATAAGAATTGATAATTAAAAATGGACAAAGGATGTGAATAGGCATTTCTCCCAAGAAGATGTACAAATGACCAATATGTACATAAAAAATGTTCAGCATCACTAGTCACCAGGGAAATGCAAATTAATACCACTATGAGATGCCACTAGGACAGCTATGATCAAAGTCAGACAATAACAAGTGTTAGCAAGGATGTGGAGAAACTGAAACCCTTATATTCTGCTGGTAGGAGTGTAACATGGTTCAGACATTTTGAAAAATATTCTGGAAATGTATCAAAAGGTTAAACATAGAGTTATCATATGACCCAACAATTCTTCCTGGCATACTCCCAAGAAAAATGAAAACATATGTTTTCAAAATCATGTATGTGAGTACTTATGGCACCATTACTCATAACAACCAGAAAGTTGAAACAAACCACATGTCTAGCAACTGGCGAATGAATATACAAAATGTGGTATATCTGTACAATGGCATGTTATTTATCCATAAAAAGGAATGAAGTCCTGATACATGCTATAACATGGGTGAAAACATTATGCTACATGAAAGAAGCCACACACAAAGGACTGCATATTGTGTGATCTCCATCTATATGAAATATCAAAAAATAGGCAAATATAGGAGCTAGAAAGTAGGACTTTAGATCAAGATGTCAGCGTAGGTAGACATAGCTCACCTCTTTGCACAACCACATCAAAATTACAACTAAAATATAGAACAACCATCAGCCAGCACCATCAGAAATCAAGTTGCACTCAAGTCTAACAACTACAGAATTAAAGGAACCACATCCATCCTGATAGGTAGGAGGGGGGCAGATGTGAAACAGGCTGGTCCCACATGTGGTAGATAAAAATTGGGGAAGGATATCTTGGGAGCAAGGAGTCTCAGCTGCACACCAGCCCCACCCGCCAGCCCAAGATTCCAGTGCTAAGAATATAAATCTCCCTAACTTCTAGTTGCAAAAACCAGTGGGGATTGAGGTGGTGGGAGAAACGTCTGGAGCCCCCAGCAGTTCTTCTAAAAGAACCCACACATCCACTCACCTCCTCGGACTCATTCCCTCTGAGCTCCAGCACCAGGGTAGCAGCTTGAAAGGCACCAGTGGTATCCAGGGAGAAAGTTAAGTGTTTGGCAACATGTGTCTAGGAGAGGCCATTGTCCCTCACTAAAACCTCCCCCAACAGAGTCACAGAGCTGGCAAGCTGGTGCCATGTCTGAGACACCATCAACCTGGCTAACACTGTTTGACCTGCTTTAGAGACCCTCAGAGACTCTGCCCCACCCAGCTTATGGGCCCACCCCAGCTGCTTTTCCATAAGAATGGCTGGTCTTGTCTCCTGCTGCACAACTTCCTAAATCCTCTCAAACAAGCAGCAGCTGCCTCAGTGAGCCCCAGGCCTGGCACTAGAAGCAGCCAGCCTAGATTCACAGCTTGGCTTCCCCTGGGAATCTCTAAGCCCAGAACAAGTAGCAGCATCACAGATGGCTTTAAAGTTCAGGCAGGGTGGCCCCAGGCAAAATACAAGGGGCTGATCTTGGCCTGCAATTTCCAGGAAGCCTCAGGGCCAGAGCACAAAGTGGACAGCTATAGCCTGTGTTGGGGCACCAACAGCCTGCCCCCTGCATGGCTGACCCTCCACAGACGGCAGAGGTTGGTGGTAAGTTAAGTGGTCACAGCCGATCCTTGCAGCTGACAGCCTGGGGAAATCTCTTCCGTTGATCTGCCAACAGTAACCAAGGCTCAACTACAAGAGGAGGGTGTACTCAGCCCCCACAAAGGGTGCACCTCAAGTACCCAGCGTGGGTGATAGGGGAGTATGTGCCACTGAACCCTACAAGACACCTACTATATTAGGTCACACTACCAAGACATGGAGTCATAGAAGCTCTACCTAATATGTAGAAATAAACCCAGGGAGGTTGCTAAAATGAGGAGACAAAGAAACATGGCCAAAATGAAAGAACAGATCAAAACTCCAGAAAAAGCTAAACAAAATGGAGATCAGCAATCTTATCGGATGCAGAGTTCATAACACTGGTTATAAGGATGCTCAAGGAACTTAGTGAGGGCCTTAATAGGAAAAAAAATCTAGTCAGAAATGAAGGCTACACTAATTTAAATAAAGAACAATTTACAGGGAAACAACAGTAGAGTGGATGAAGCTGAGAATCACATCAATAATGTGGAACATAAGGGAGCAAAAAACAGCCCATCAGAACAAGAAGAAAAAAAGGAATCAAAAAATAAAATGAAGATAGTATAAGCAGCCTTTGGGACAACTTTAAGAGGCCCAACTTTCGCATCATAGGGGTGGCAGAAGAAGAAGAGAAAGAACAAGAAATGGAAAAATTATTTGAAAAAATAATGAAAGAAAATTCCTTTAAATTGGCAAAGGAAATAGACATATATGTCCAGGAAGCACAGAATCCCAAACAAATTGGACCCAGAGAGGACCATATCAAGACACATCATAAGTAAATTGCCAAAGGTTCAAGATAAAGAGAGAATCTTAAAAGCAGCAAGAGAAAAGCAGTTAGTTGCCTATAGGGGAGTTCCCATAAGACTCTCTCGTGATTTCTCAAAAGGAAGTTTGAAAAGCAGAGACTTACAGCCAAGATTTAAACATGAAAAGCAGAGACTTACAGCCAAGATTGTTCTCCCCAGCAAAGCTATCATTTAGAATGGAAGGGCCGATAAAGAGCTTGTCAGACAAGAAAAAAATAAAGGTGTTCATCATCACCATACCACTATAATATGAAATGTTAAAGGGACTCATTTAAGAAAAAGATGATCAAAACTATGAACAATAAAATGACCAATAAACAAATCTGTCAACAACTGAATCTAAAATGCCATCTAAGCAAACAAGAAGAACAGAGACAGAATCATGGATACGGAGAGCATTTCGATGGTGCCAGATGGGAGAGGGCTGTAGGGGAATGGATGAAGAGGTGAGAGGATTAAGAAGTACAAATAGGTAGTTACAGAATAGCCACGGGGATATAAAGTACAGTACAGGAAAAGGAGTAGCCGAAGAACTTATATGCATGACCTGTGGATATGAACAAAGGTGGGGAGATTGCCTGAAGGAGTGTGTGTGGGGGTGCTGGGTGGAGAGGGGCAAAGGGGGAAAAAATCAGGATGACTATAATAGCATAATCAATAAAATAGCATGTAAAAATATGCAAAAACAAAAGACCTGATAAAATGGGAGTGATATTCTGTAAAAATGAAATTATGTCTATTTGGAAAAGAGACATAGTAGTCATCTAGTTTCATTAAAGTAGAATATGTTTGACTCTTTACAGAACAGAAATAAAAAAGAAAGTAGGTCAGTGGTTGCCAGCACTCAGGTGCAAGGAAGATTTGAGGGATGACCACTGCAATGGATGGGATTTCTTTTTGGAAAGATGAAAATATACCAAATTAATTGTGATGATGGTTGCATCACCCTGGGAATATACTACAACACACAGAATTGTATATTTTAAATGAGTGGATTGTATGGCATGTCAATAATATTTCAATAAGCTGATTACAAAAAACCCATTCTCTTCGAATTCACTGTATCTCACATTTCGTATTTATCATGGTGTCTTGTCTTATGGTTATTTTTTCCCCAAGCAAAATATTTCTTCATATTTCCCAAATAGTGATGATATTTGGAATTGGGGTTTCTCCTGGATTTGCTTCCTTCATTTTATCTTTCAAATTTCCTCCAATGGATATATATTATAGTTATATCTGAAAACCACATTATACAGAAAGGAAAATATCATTTCATGAACAAAATTATTAGCTCCTAAAGGTCAAAGTCTGTGCACCTTTCCGGATTCTTCTGATGCTATACAGTCCCCTACACATAGTAGGTGCTTAACAATGGCATGTAACATACTTTGATGATGGCATTAGGGTTGCAAGTCTTTTGGTCTTTGGTCACCTATGTTAATTTGTTATTGGTAATCGGGTTCAGAAAAAGTACATGTTCCTTTGTGATGATAAACCTTAAAAGACTTAAGTATTTTCACTGAAAGAAAAAAAAATGTTTTAGCTTAAATGCCAATTTTGAAAGCAGGTATTTTAGAGATAGCACAGATTTAACCTTAATACGCAACTCCTCTTCAAATGGATTCATGTGTGTCATTTAGATCACCTGGCTTCCCTGTTCTAGTTACTGCTTTCGGTGGAACCAGAGTTACTGTAGCATCTTGTGCTAGTGTGCTGGAGTCCTTTTGTGGATTATTTACTCTGCCATGTTTGTTCTTGAAGACAAGGTCATCTTCTGACTATATTTTATTAGCCCTTCTCCTCCACTTGCTTTCTTTACGCTTCTTTGTAACTTCTCTTCCATCCCCTGTGTTTCGGAAGGCAGGTCAGAAGGGAAGGTCATCTGGCCTGCACTGGGCACTAACCATTTGCCAAGCCCAGCTTTTGTCCTTTCACATTCAGACATACTGCTGTTTCCTCCTCACAATGCTAATACTGAAACGTTGCCATTTCAACCTTATCTGAGATGAGGAAACTGAGGCACAAACTGTAAGCGGTGGAGTCTGCACGGGGCCTGGCAAGGCAGCCTGGTGTGATGTCAGGAGCAGAGCCGGTGCCGGGCTGTCTGGGCTTCACTGCTCACCAGCTGTGTGACACCCCTCTGCCTCCTGGTGTCCTCGCAGGGGTGATAACAGTCTATCTTACAGGGCTGGAATAAGGAATGAGTTAGTCAATTATATGTAATGCACTTAGAAGAGTGCCTGGTACCATGCAAGTGCCATACAAGTGTTTTAAAAGTAAATAAACTGAAGGCTGTCTGACTCCAAGGCTAGTAATAGTGGAATTTCAAGTCTGCTTTTTGTTCCACGCCCCCATTAAAGCAGCAGAATTGGACAAAGACTAAACTTGGAGTCTGAACAGGAACAGAGGCTTCACTGCTGAGGTGCCCATGGGACTTCCTGCCCTGTCCTGCCCATCTTGCCAGCAGCCATTGTAAACTGAGACTCCATTTGCTTTAAGTTAGCTGAGTATTGAGCTATTACCTAGCCAGGGCTGGGCTCACCACTGGATGCCCACGCAACAAATTCTCACTGTGGTCTCACATATCACCCCCACCCCCACCATCACCACCTTTCTGGGGCCCTGGCCTGCCTCTCCCATGCTATCATTCCCATCTGATTCTTTCCTCTCCAAGCTCCAGCTTGTGGGGTCTGTGATCCCCACCGAGCTCACTCCTGAAGGCTTTTGCACCCATCTGGAAATGTTTTCCCAGGTTGTTACATGGTTAACTTCTCTCCCACTCATGTCATCTCATCACATCATCTTGTCAGAAAAACCTTCCTTGACCATCAGTTGGGCTCTCATGCAAAACAGAAGGCATGCTCAAGCAGGGACAGCTAAGAAGCTATTAAGCCACCATTAGGAGGAAGCGGGTCAGGTGGGGAAACCAGAATAGGATGGAGAGGCCTTTACCACCACCTGGCCTGGGCAAGTGGACTGTGACAAGAGGGGACAGGGACCCTCAGGGAACCCAAAGAGGCCCCAAACATTGCTGTGTGCAGCCTTGGGCTGAATGGTGTGGCCAATACCCTGACTTTCGCAGTAAGGGGGCAGCATAAATACCCACTTCCTTCTCATCCACCGCACCCCATCTCTTTCCTGCCTCCCTCCCATTAAGGGAACCTGGACACACAGGTCAATGTTCCAGGTGGCGTGTGAAGAGGTAACGGACGTTAGCTTACACTCTCTCTTCCCAGGTCAGACTTCTCTTCTAAGTATATATCACTTTCCACAACTACCATCTTTTCTTTTTACATGTTGATTGCCCGCCCTTCCCCTCCAGTTCCCTCTAGAAGGTAATTATTTTAAAGGCTAGGACTTGGGAGTTGTTCTCCTTTTTTCTATTTTTCATCACTGGGTTCTTAGGAACTACCTCGGCGCGCAATACATCTGGGTGGAACGCATTAATACACTGGGACACAGGTACCTTGCCTGGAGAAAAAGGCTTATAAGGGTCGCATTCTTACAAAAATATCAGGTGACTGAACACTCGCTGGTGCCAGGTGGGAGGGCGGCCCTCTTGCCCCCGTTTCTGCAGGAGGAGGGACAGCAGGTGCGGCTACTGCCCGTGGCCTCCGGCCTGGCTGCCGCAGCGCCCGCTCCCCCGGACGTGTGCGCCCCGCTCCGCGCGCATCTCCCAGGTGCTGCTCGCTTCGCCCGCCCCTCCGCAGCCGGCGCGGGCACTTGCGGGGCGGCTGGCCGAGTCCCTCTCCCGGTCCCGTTGTGGGCAGGGAGGGCGACGTCCGGCTCTCGGGTATTTTTAGTCGGTAGCTGACACCCCCCTCCCGCCCCCGGCGGAGGCGGAGCGGGCACAGAAGGTGGGGAGCGGAGGGAGCTCCCGGCGCCTCCACGCTCGCTCCCGCGGGGCACTCACGGCGCGGCCGAGCCGGGGCGGCGCTGGGAACCGCGGCCTCGGAGCTCAGCAGCCGGCCGCTCCCCCGAGACCTGAGCCGGCGCGGGAGGGGCGCGCGGGGGAGGGCGCGAGCGAGCGGCGGGAAGGGGCGGGGAGCGCGCTCCTGCGGCGGCGACGGCCGTTCTTCTGCCGGCGGCCCAGCGCTCGAGTGGACGCCGGGCTTCGCAAATGGCTTGTCCCGCTCTCGGTCTGGAAGCTCTTCAGCCCCTGCAGCCTGAGCCGCCCCCCGAGCCCGCCTTCTCCGAGGCGCAGAAGTGGATCGAGGTAGGTGCCCGCGGCTGGTGGCCGGCCTGGCAGGGGATCCGAGGGCCAGCGACCCCCTCCACCTCCCCAAACACACACACACACACACACACACACACACACACACACGCGCGGACCACAGGTCCAACCTCGCTCCCTTTCTTTGCCTAACTGCTTCGGGTCGCCCTGCAGGGCCTGAGCGAGCTGCATCTCCTGGCGCCTTGGCACTGGAGTCGCGGGCGAGAGGGGGCGCGAACGGGGACACTGCAGTCGAGCCGTGAGTGTTGGGGGCGGGAAGCGGTCCTCTGCACCTTCATCCCTCCTGTCCACCAGCCGCGCAAATCTCGGCTCGTGCCGCTTCCAGGCGCTGCCACGGGAAGTGCCGTTCGAGCAGAAGCGCCGCAAAGGCGCAGGAAGCCAGAGCCCCCCCAGAGTCCCCGCAGACGCAGCGTTTCGGAGGTCCTGCCCCAGGTCCTACCTTCCGCCTTTTGGCCCCCTCACCCTGATCTTCCGGAGCGGCATTACCAGTGTCTCCAGGGAAGCGCATACCCACCGGAGCCTCTGCTGTGCCCCTGGCCCCGGGTCAGGTGTGAGGCTGGTACACGGACTGGGCCGGGGAACCCGCAACACCCAGCGTGGAGCGCGCCATCCGCATAGACGTTGCCCAGCCCCTGACAGCCCCCACTCCAGCCCGGAGGGGGCGGGCTCCCAGGTGCCGGGTACCTGGCCCCGTTGGCATATTTCACTTCTTAAATGACTCGGTGGCAGGCCAGGGAAATCACTGGAGCTCTCAGCTCAGTCCAGGAAGCAAGCACTAGCTGGGTGATCCTGATTCTCGATGTCTATCTGTAGATGCAGCTTGGTGGCCCTGGGCTCCCGAAGTGATGTGTGTGTGGGGTTGGGACGCTTGGAGGGCGCGAGAGGGTAAAGGTGACTCCCCAGGGATCTGCGCAATGAGACTGTTTCTCGGGGCAGCCTCTCTTGAGGCTCAGCACAAGGCAAATTTGCACCTCTTCTCAGTGACAGACCACTCGCCTTAGCTGGTAGTTCAAAGAAAGAAATGTACCGCTAAGTCGTGACCCAGCAATGGTGAAGCCTGTTAATGCTCAGATTGTCACTTAGTGACACCCTCCCCACCCCACCCCCATCCCCCGTGGCACTGCAGATCTCAGGATGCTGTTGGGGTAACGGAGCTACCCTCGTACAGATTTAAATCTGCTTATCTGCCTGCGGAAACAACGCTCCCTTAATGCTGCTCTAATGCTTCACCAAAGGCCTGCAACCTTAGAGGGTGAACCTGCTTCATGCAAGCAAGAGTGTCAGCCGGAGTGTAGAAACAGCTAGTTAAAAATAGGAATAAATAAACAGAAGAATAAATCCAAGGCTCTATTGCTCAAAACCCCAACCATGTCCCTCATAATTTGATAGCTCTTGACGAGATGAGAAGACCTTGGGTTTTTATTTTTGCTAAGTGGCTGGAATGGCTTGGGGTGTGACAGGTGCTGTCTCTATGCTGCCTAGTTGGGCTCATAGGACACACTGGAGACATTTGTGGTCACTGGCTTAGTTAAGGGTTGGGGAACTGTATTTTTTTGTGTTCTGGAACTTGAAAATTCTCAGGAGAGATTTTGGGTATGGATGGTGGTGAGGGTAGGGTATGAGAGCAGAACAGCTTTACAATTCTAGAAGGCAAGTGGTTTATTTCCAGTGCCCTTAATTGTTAGTGACATTGGCGCACTCCGCTTTAAAAATGTATTATGGTATAAGTTACATACAGGAAGGTGCACAAATCTTAAGTGCACACATCCTATTGAATTTTTGACATGTCTGTACTACTCTAGCTCTCCACCTAGCCCTGAAGATCACGGTCTGTCTTTCAGTGGTAGTATATTTCAAGCTGAATATTCAGTACAGAATATTAGATTTCATCCTGGTTCTATGGGTCAAAGCTTCCTTAAAAAAGTAGAGTCCCCTCAAGGCTTTTAGAGACAGTTTGGCATTATTCTTGATACTTTACAATTGGAGCATGTGAAAGCCTGCAAACCGGAACGGGATGTGTGTGGCTTTAGGATAGGGACCGTGGCGCCCTGCTCTGCGCGTGCATTATTGAAGTGGCCTATCTGCTTTCAATTGAGGAGTTGGGTTTCATGGAAAGGAGAGCTTTCCCTCCTAGGCTGTATAAAAAGGTATTTGCTCCAGGGAGGGATGGAGACCTTCCCCTCTTGCTACCCTGAGGTTCCTCTTGAAATGCAAATACTGTGCCTGCAAATGGGGGGAACCCGGAGCAGTGACAGATGGTTCTGCGGACAGTTGCCGGGTGAACAGGGATTCCTGGGTTAGTATAGCAATAATGTAGTACTTAGTGCGAGCTGCATTCCCAGGGGGACTGCTATCCGGAGACAATTGCATCTCCTTTAGGGGCCCCATTGTCTTCGGCAACATCCTCATTGGCAGGGCTTTGTTTTCCACTTTCGTTCAGTTGCTGATTAAATTTCCCACAGGCCTTTTCTTCTTTTCCTGTGAGTAGTCAAGAATTTCACCATTTCAGAAAAATGTTCCCTTGGGTGCAGCAGGTTAATAAACAAACTCGGCCACTTGTCTCTCCTCCTTGGGCCTAAGTCTTCCCTGAGTCATGGGTTGGCGAGTTGGTGAGAAAACTAAAGGAATGAGCTCTGGGAGGAAATTTCTTAGTGAGGAATTTCTCGGCCTGCAGCCTTGGCTATTTGAGGGCAGTGTTACTGGGCAGGAAATGCTGGCCTGGGGACCTTATTTGCACCTCACTCCTCCCCCACCCCCGGCTCCTGCCTTTGCTGGCAAAGGTGAAAGCCCTAAGGGAGGTCACAGACCATGTGGGAACAGTTCAGTAACACTAGCAATGACTTTTTCTATAGCTGCAGGAGCAGGCCATCTGTCTTAATGTGGCTTTAGGGAGATCCTAAAGGAAACAGCAAACTTCAAGTAGCAACTCTGACGACTGGTGGGCAGGGGCTAACTTCCATCCATATTCCTTTTCTAGAAGGCCTTCCTAACCAAGGGGCAGTTTAGCAGGACAGACAGACTGGGGTTGGACATGTGGGTTTGAGTGCTGGCTCTGTCACCTTCTAGCTGTGTGACCTTGGACAGGCTGTGTTTCCTCTCTACTTTTAGTTCTAAATATTTTCTTTGAAAGCGAGCTTGGGTTGTTAACAACAACAGAGATGACAAAGAGTTATTGTTGAAAGCCTCTGTTAAAACGGGAGTGCTAATAATAGCTCACCTACCTCATAAGAGTGACGTGAGGATTGCATAAATTAATCTTCTATTTAAATGAATAGCACCTAGTACTTAGGAAGTACTGTATAAATGATGGTTAGTATTACTCTTACCATCAATATTACTACTGCTATTATTGTTCCTACTACTATTATTAGTACTACTACCATCACCATGACTCTCATTGTTAACACTATTATTACTATTGTTGTTAATAATAACCAGAGCTGGTTTCAAAAGAAAAATTTCAGAACCGTAAGTTTCTACTGTAAGGGATATAATTTAATTACCTGCTGATCTTACTCTATTCTCTTTCCCTTATTAACGCCACATACCTGGACTAGAAGTTAGGTAGATGCTCTGTGTTACTCTAATTTGCATTAAAACAGAGTTAGGATGAAGGGAAAGCCTGTAATATCTACTCAGAAAATGATCCTGATAGCCCAGTAAGGCTTAGAAAATGATGCCTTGATATTAGTTGAATATTTAAGTTTCATGCATTGCCCTTGTTACCAGACTTACAGCAGAATGCTCACTGCCTCTTGCAAACAACCCAATATTTGAGAGGAAGTCTCACTGAAGTCTCGACTCCTGCAGGGAAAAGAATAATTCCCCCATTTATTTTCTTTTCTCCTTCCTCCCTCCCTCCCTTTCTTTCTGCCCTTGTTTCTTTTCCCCTGACGGTATGCATTAAGTTACAGGACTTTGTGGAAAGGTAGATGATTCTAATTTTCTTGGTCCCCCCTCTTACCCACACCAATATTTATCTCTAATTTGTCATTCTTCTCTGCAGTGCCAAACACATAGAAACAGAAACAGATGTCCCTTCAACTTGATTTCAGTTGTGATTTGGAGCAGGCTGCCAAGTCTTTAGGGAGGGGTTGGAAATTTCAACCCAACTCAGTCTTAGTTCTCAACTTGCGTTTCTAGACTCCTTTAACTTAATTATAGCATCCTTGTGGGGCTTGGTGATTAATATAATCTTATTTGTGACCTAATCCATATTTCACATGAGTGGGAACTGGTTGCACTTTTATCATTTTGGGTCATTTCCACAGCCCACATAGAACTGCTTTCTTATTCAACGGGGGCCTGATTTTGGAGATTGAAAGCGCCGAGAAGGGTACCTTCACTTTCCAAGATGAAAAAATATTGTATTGTGTGGCAGTAGGGAGAACTTATGAATAGTCTTTGAGAGAATCTAGCATTTAGTGGCTGGCAGCATATGCCATTTGCAGTGTGGTGATGAGTGAGCATATGCCATAAGTTATGTAGTCATTTTAATTCTCTGTCTCTATAGGAACTTGAGGACTCACATCTTTATACTGTAACAGAAATATAACTTTGCATATGGTCCTCCAGCTCTGCGTGGAGAGCTGAGGAAAAGG
The DNA here is from genome assembly GCA_004026585.1 of Noctilio leporinus. Classification (NCBI taxonomy): domain Eukaryota; kingdom Metazoa; phylum Chordata; class Mammalia; order Chiroptera; family Noctilionidae; genus Noctilio; species Noctilio leporinus. The sequence goes on along the minus strand of PVIW01002017.1, from coordinate 63,909 downwards.
AAGGAAAACTTTCTGGCAAGTTCAGGAAAGGAGTAGCAGTCTGAAAAGATATGTAAATTAGAGCAGGCAGCATCTCTCTCACAATGACATTTAAATAGTCTGGCTTGTTTGTATACATGGGCTGCTATGACACAATGCTGTCACGTGGTAGGAGAACAGTGAGGTCCCACAGATTTGGGGAAAGGGGACATGGAGTGGGAGGTGGAGCTGGCACTTCTTGCTCCACCATCTCCCTGGAAACCCAGTTTGCATCAAGTGAGCTCCAAATGGCCAGACTGAGCTCTGGCCACCAGGAAGGGGTAGGATGGGGCACGTGTTCCCAGCAACTGCATCTCTCTGTCCCCTGCTCTTTGCCGGCAGATGACAATGGAGCCATGATGCAGCCATCTGGCTATGATTCTGAGGGTGGCAGTCAGTGCAGGGTGGGGCCAGGCAGCTCCTGGAAATTGGCCTGGCAGCTTCTCTTTTTGCTTTGGACCATTCTGAATCTTAAATTTATCATAATTAGGGGTAACGAGATAATGATAATGATGGCAATGAACTTGATCATGGATAAAAGCTGATATGGGCCCTGGCTGGTAGCACGGTGGTTAAGGCGCTGGCCTGCAAGCCCAAAGGTTGCAGGTTCGATTCCCCAGCCAGGGCACATACCAGGTTGCAAACCAGGTCTCCAGTCAGGTCTGTGGCTGGAGACAGGTGAGACGCAACCATACATTGATGTCTCTTTCCCTTTCTGCCTCTCTCCCCTCCCCTCTTTCTAAAAATAATGAAATAAAATCTTAAAAAAAATAAATAAATAAAAATAAAAATAAAAGCTGATGTGTGTTTTAAAAATTAAATTTATCAGGGTGACATTGGTTAATAGGGGTATATGGGTTTCAAGTGAAAAGCCAATATGTATTGAGCTCTTACGATGTGACAGTTGCTGGGCTAAAACGTCTATGTAGGCATTCATCCCTTATAAATAAGTACTATTGTTTATCCTAGACTACCGATGAGAAGATGGAGGCTCTGAGCAATTGTCTTGCCCAAAGTCACACACAAGTGGAAGAATTTAAAGCATCCTTTTTTCTACAAATATATGTATCTAGATATCCAAGATATCTAAAATGTATAGTGGAGGAAGCTGGGCTTTTCAGGAATTAGGAGACTGTTCAAGTGCATCTAGTCAGTAAGTACTTGTCAGAGTCAGGATTTGAACCCAGGAAGACTTTGCAGTCCTTGTTATCTGGGCCCTTATATTGCTCCCCACATTTAGGATCATGTGTAAACATTCCTATAAGGAGTGAAGCTCAGGTCTTGTCACTGTGTAGAGGCGTTTCCCCACCCCTATATGTGGAGGCAGGATGTGGATTTCAAAAACTGTATTTCCCTAAACTATTTCCTGTAGACCATCTCTTTCTGCTGCAGGACTGAGGGGCTCTCCTCACTTGGACAGACCACCTCAGTGTTCCATTGGGTGGGGAGCAGGAAACCAAGTAGGTGGTGCTATCCAGGCTCTTTGGCGAGAAGAATCAGGCTCCTCAGCTTTGCACAAAGCCTTCAGATTACACGTTGCTCAGGCGGAAGCAGAACTGGGCTTGTCTGTAGTGCAGGGTTGCTAGACTCTGGTTTCCATCTCCTGTTGTTATGGCCACAGCCCTCAGTCACTCCACTGAAGTTTTATGAGGGCGAAGTAATTCGTTTTTAATTTTTTAAAGTTTGCTGATCCGTTAACATGATTTCTTTAGAGGACAAATGTTCTAGCATGTTTTATATTCATAGTATTAGAGACCATGGCTGTCTCGTTTTTATCTCCAGTCCACGTGTGCCTTTCACATGTTCTCATGGAGAGGTGCATTATTCTGTATTGTACATTCCCCAGAGAGTTTGGGTAAAGACCTAATACCTGTGTGGCCTGTTTTGTTCCGCAAATATAGGAGTGGAGGGATATCTCTTCTCAGTGCTGATGTGTTCGAGTATTGTTGGCACATCTGTCGAAGGCCATTACCACGGCTCTGTCACCTCTACCTGAGAGTTCTCCCATCTAGACAAGATCTCATCTGGGAACAGTTCTGTTGTTGAGTTCAGCCAGGTGGCAGGTTCTTTGCCCGGAGGAGCTTGGCAGCCTCCCCTGCAGGTCTCTAGGTCCCATCCCTAATACTGAAGGGTCGGAACAAAGCAGCTCTGTGACTGACATCTGGGAATCTTGGCTTGTAGGCAGCATCCCTATCACCTACATTCCAGCCTAACCTTAATCACTGTGGCCTTCGTTTTCATGGTTGAGGACGACCCACTTAACACTGGTTGATCTTTGGCTCAACTACTCTACTTGGAACTAAATTTTCTTTTGAAGCTGAGTTTACTAGTCTGTGATTTAGAAAAATGTACAATTTTATATTTCCCCTCATTGGACCCTCAGTGGGTGTGTGTGCATGTGTGTTTACATTTAAAGTAAAAGAAACGTGTCTGCCCTGGCTGGTGTGGCTCAGTGGATAAGGTGCCGGCTTGTGAACCTAAAGGTTGCTGCTTCGATTCCCCAGTCCTGGCACACAACCAGGTTGCAAACCAGGTCTCCAGCCAGGTCCTTAGCTGGAGGCAGGTGAAAGAAAACCATACATTGATGCTTCTCTCCCTGTCTTCCTCCCTCCCTGTCCTTCTCTCTGAAAATAATGAATAAAATCTTAAAGAAAAAAAAAAAAGAAAGAAAGAAAGAAAGAAACGTACCAGATACGATCTGTTTGGGGCGGGAGGTGAGGGTGGGAAAAAGGATGGCTTCGGTGCGATTACATGAGAGGAAATGATAAAAGAACATTGTTTTTAAGTGATTCAGAAATATAAAAATAGCCTAAACTAGGGGGTTACTAGATGATCCAGGAAAATAACTAGTCCTTTACAAGTAAAAGGAATGACAGAATAATGGAAGGACTTCTGCCTGCACACGAGGTGATGCTACATCTTTCTCTGCAGGGAAGAATGCTGTCATGGGGTTCAGCTCTGCTGTGGTAAGATTCCATGTTTTCAGTGTTGAAAACAACACTTCTAAAGAGATGTTCTCACGCAGAGACCTCTGATGGGATGGCCATCAGATCTCAGAGAATTATCTTTGGCGGAACGGGGGAAAAATCAGGTGATATAGTCAGATAACACATACCGAAGGAACATTTTGGCTGACACCTTTTCCACTGAGCTTATGCTATTGGCAAGTCTGTACCCTTATATCTTTACTGGGATCTTAAGTATGAACTATTGGTTAGGTTGAAAAAGCTCCATGTTGCTATAGCTCTGCATTCTGCCCTGGATGGTTACTCTGGCGCAGCTATTATAGAATGCAGCTGGGCCTCCTGGTCAACCTTAGGAGTTAGCGCTGTACCCCACCATTCGATCCCTAAATAGCCCATTAGGAGGCCGTGTAAGAATGGGCCTGCACTTTTTTTTTTTTTTTTTTTCTTTTAATTAAATAAAGGTCACTGGCAGGAGGGCTTGTAGCTTTTTTATTTCTGTGATCCAATACTATTATAAGAAAGAATTTTCAGCCTTCCATTTTACCAAGTGGGTTGTACCAAGTGAGTAATTAAAGTTATGTTTATTGTGATGAGGACACAGGTCTCTCTCTCTCTCCAAGAAACATTTAAGAAATGATATTCAAATATTTATTCTAATGGGTAACTGAATGGATGAAGGCTAGGATAGGTTTAGTTAAATGGTTTAAAAGATGGAAATTATTATGTGGGATGTTTGGCTGTCACGCACTTGTTAGCTTACTTGAGTGTAAACACTACAGATAAGCATTAATGGTGCAAATAAGCGTTAATATGTGAAGGTGTTTTAAGCACATTTAAAAATTCATTTCCTGCAAAGTAAGAAGCTGTAGCAACGTGCCAGGTGAACAAATGGTGAACAAAATCAACATAATTCTTGCCCACATGAAATGCACAATGTAGTCAGGTTCCGGGGAAGCAGAGAATTTACATGATAAATGTGCAATTAAAAATTGACCAGCATGTGAACCTAAAGGTCGTTGGTTCAATTCCCAGCCAGGGCACATAACCAGATTGCAAGTCAGGTCTCCAGCCAGATCTGTAGCTAGAGGCAGATGAAAGGCAACCATACATTGATGCCTCTCTCCCTTCCCTTCTTTCTAAAAATAATAAATAAAATTTTAAAAAACGTTAAAAAATTTGGGATAAGTACTATGAAGACAAAAAGTAGGGGGCGGGGTGGTTTAAGGGAAAAGTACTTCAGGCAGACAGACTGAGAGTGAAAATAATATCTGAGCTAGGACCCCAGAAGGGTGCTGAGCAGGGGAATGAGCTGGATGTTAATTTACTGATATATGCACGCAACACATGCTTTTATTGTGATTATGCTTTGGAAAAAAGTAGAAACACTCTTGGAGTTCTCCAAGTGTGTTGAAGGTGTGCGTTGGGGTAGGGTAGGTGGCGGAAAGGAGCTGAGTCAGAAGTTCTCTAATATTCTTGCACGCCACTCAGAAAAGGGTTTGCATGATGGTCCACTGCACCCCTCAGGACCACAGCCTGGATAAATCAACAAGTCTTCTAGGAAAAATGGTCGCGAGAACTCTGAGATGAAAATGCTCATACAAAATAGGGCTGTAGGGGGTGTATTCCATCCCACAGATGCCTTCTGATTGGGGAACTTGCCCCTAAATTTCTTTCAAAAAGGGGCTTTATAAATGAATAAAAACACAGGCCATTTGGGAACCCCATATGTTGTAACTTCTGGAGGTTTGTGATTTAGGTGTCTTTCAGCACTCAAGCATGTCAACTCTAGACCCCACTTCCTCATGGTCCAGCATGGCTGCTAGAAATTCATCATCCTATCCCTCTTCCAGGAAGCAGGATGGAAAAATGGAAAATGAAGGGCATGTCCTTTCCTGATAAAGAGGCCTTCTAGAAAATTCTATCGGGCACATCTGCTTCCGTTGTACCGCCCAGAATTTCAGTAACATGTGCACCCCTGAATGCAGGGTGGCTGCCATGTCCCCAGGTAATAGGTTGGGTTCTGTTTCTCAGGAGTCAGGGTCAAGGTAAGCATACACTGGCATGTCCCTTATCTACTTCTCCAGAGAAAGATCCTTGCAAGATGGAGCTTAAATATGACCGCCTCTGAGGTGGACGCCCTGCTTCCCTGCTAGGACCATTAATCCTTCTTTCTCTGTGCACACGTTCAGTGTTAACCTTGGTTTGAAAAGTTGTCACATACTCCTGGGATGAATGTATGTTTGTGTGGCATCTACCTCCTTTGATGAAGCCCAGAGCTCTTGTGGCCAAGGGCTGGGTCTTTGTCAGGGTCCCACCCGTCCTTGCTTTATTCCGTTGGCGCCACCTTAGGGCCCCAGAGCCAGGTTACCCGCTGCCAGAGAGATTCCTCAGCGAGCCTGTGCCCGGCTTTAATTGCCCGATTGGCACTTGGACACTGCTGTGGCAGAGAAAATAGACTCTGTTGCTGCCCTGACAGGAAGCAAAGTGTTTTTTTAAAAGACGGATTTAAAAAAGTAGTTGCCCGGAGACAGTCCGTGATTGGACACTTGGAAAAGGATTGCACTGTTGGCTCTTAGGTAGGTGGTATCAGTTGAGCGAATTATTTAGGAGGCCAGCCTTTCTCTCAGGTTGGATGGGTGTAGGGCTCACTGCACTTGTGAATAAACGTGCCCCTGGCCTTCTGCCCAGTGGCTCTCCCCTTCTCTCTCCTCACCTGACGGCAGCCAGCCAGCCAGCCTCCTCTTCCTCACCTGTTGTAGGACTTCAGGTGATTCCCATATGATAATATGAGTGAATGATCAGAGTGCTTCCAGTTATAGGATATCTAGTAAGAAAACAACGGTGAAGAATTTTTGTGATAGTGGTTACCCGCATGGGTTCTTATTAGGTATTTTTAAAAAGAAAGTACCCCACCCAAACTACGGACTAGTAGCTGGTATTCATAAGTGAGCCATGGCTATGGTCATTAATTGTCATGACCCAATGGAAACACTGAGGAGTAGCATCCTCTCTGCCTTTCTCACGGAGAATAAAAAAAAGGGAGCTTGTGGAGCCGAATGTTGTCATCAACAGATGTGGTTGCTGCCTGTTTCCTCAGGAACTTTGCAAGATGTCATAAAGGAGGGTGGTGACAAGTGGAAGCCTGATTCATCATGTTTCAAGAGTTGACAGCATGTGATAATATAAAACAATAACATGGCTAGTTCAGTGCCAAATAAAATAATAGTAGTTATCGTAACACACTTTTTGTGGGTCAGTGTTAGCCTAGGTACTTGTCTGAGTGAATGACATGATGTAAACATCTGTAATGACATCATATGTATGTGTATATAAATATGTATATATATATATATATATATATATATATAGTGATGACATATATCTGTGTATCTGTCACCTGGTGCAGTGTCTGGTATGTAAGGTGCTTCTCTGAAAAGCACCGTTTTATGTCCATTTCACAGATGGGAAAACTGGAGCACAGAAATGTTAACTGATCTGCCTGAAGTTCCATAATCAGCAAGTGGCAGAGCTGGACTCTGAACCCAGGCAATCTTTTTTTAATTTAATTTTATTGTTGTTGTATTACATTCATCTTATCCCCGCCCCCCCACTCTCCCCTTCCCCACCCTTCCCATCCCCTCCCCACAGCCAATCCCACCTGTTGTCCAAGTCCATGGGTCATCAGTGCTAGTTCCTTGACTAAACTGCTCCCCTTTGTCTCCTTCTCCCCCCTCCCCCTTCCTCTTCCCTCTGCATACCGAAGGTCTGTTCCTTGTATTCATGCCCCTGGTTCTGTTTTGCTTGTTTGTTTGTTTTCTTCATTAGTCTCCTGTAATGAGTGAGATCAAATGGTATTTGTCTTTCACTGGCTGGTTTATTTCGCTAAGCATAATACTCTCCAGCTCCATCCATATTGTTGTAAAGGGTAAAAGTTTCTTCTTTCTTTTTGCTATGTAACATTCCATTGTGTAAATGTACCAAAGTTTTTTGATCCATTTATCCACTGATGGGCACTTAGGCTGTTTCCAGCACTTGGCTACTGTAAATAGTGCTGCTATGATCATAGGGATACATAGGTTCCTATGAATTGGTGTTTCAGGGTTCTTCGGGTATAGTCCTAGCAGTGGAATCGCTAGATCAAAGGGTAGTTCCATTTTCAGTTTTTTGAGAAAATTCCATACTGTTTTCCACAGTGGCTGTACCAGCCTGCATTTCCACCAACAGTGCACCAGGGTTCCCTTTTCTCCACATCCTAGCCAGCACTTGTTTGTTGATTTGTTGATGATTGCCATTCTGATAGGTGTGAGGTGGTATCTTATTGTGGTTTTAATTTGCATCTCTCTGATGACTAGTGATGTTGAGCATTCTTTCATATGCCTCTGGGCCCTTTGTATGTCCTCAGAGAGATGTCTGTTCAGGTCCTTTACCTATTTTTCAATTGGGCTGTCTGTCTCCCTGGTGTTGCGTGGCATAAGTTATTCGTATATTTTTGAGATCAAACCCTTGTCTGAGGTTTCATTGGAAAATACGTTTTCCTATACAGTTGGTTCCCTTTTAATTTTGCTGGTGTTTTCTTTAGCTGAACAGAAACTTTTCAGTTTTATATTATCCCATTTATTTATTTGTTCCTTTATTTCCTTTGGAGAAGTGTCAGTGAAAATTTTTCTGTGTAGGGTATCTGCAAGTTTACTTCCTATGTTTTCCTCTTGAACCCAGGCAGTCTTATTCCAGAGTTTGAACTTGGGCTGGTGACTGCATTGTGCAGTAATCTAGAAGAAAAACAACACTTTAAAAAAATATCATAATCCCAACCTATTTAACTAGGTAGAAGTCCTACCCCTCTTTCTCTCCCCACGCTTTCTCTTAACAGGTGTTTAATGAGCTTTTTTTTTTTTTTTTGGTGCAAGGTACTGTTAGTTGCTAGGAAACAGTTCACCTGTGTGGCTCCTGAACACATTCTCTGAAACTGGGGCCCTTCCGAAGATAAATTTTGGCAGAAGAGTGGTTAGGACTGTGAGGAAACTATAGCAGAGCCAACTACTTTTACTCCCTTTCTCCTCATCAACCTCTTTCCCTTTGATTGAGACCCGGTTCTCTCTCTGTGCTCCCATAGTCCTGGGGGCTGAGATCAAGAAATCAAACTATTATTAAGAGGAGAAAGAAAAGCACGTGTAGTTAGTGTGTCTCTCTACCAGGCATTGTGACAGGTGCTCTCTATTTGTCATCCATTTAGACCTTGTGTAACAGACATCTGTTGCTTGCTATTACAGTTCAAGGTTCTCTACTTTGCTTTTTGCAACAAGTATCTGGAAAGGGGACTGGGAGGCAGGCAGGTTGGGGTTCTCCTCTGATGTGACCTCAAGCAGTACCCCTGCCGGTGGTCCTTCCCTTGGCTTCCCCATGTGGTACCTTCTGGCTGCAGCTCCGCTCTCACCTGGTTTGGGCCCCTGGGATTCTGAGCAGATACAGCTGGCTCTGCTATAATCTATTTTTCTGTGGTGTGGTTATGGCACATGCAATTGGAAAACAGGGAATGATGCTTTTTAAGGCACAGGTTGCAATGGTTCACGTGAGATTTTTCTTAGCACCTTAACATTTTGCATCACCTTACTTCACTGATGAAGTAATATATGTATAATACCTAATCACTGTTGTTCACCTCCAACTCATATACCGTTGTGTGTCAACTATAATTAAAAAAATACATTTTGCATCATCAAGTAGTAGTAGTTGGAAGCAAAGTAGGCTGGTACAGGTGGACCGGGGAGGTGAACATTCCTTGTTCTTTCTTGGGGCTCCATTTGGCTTTGGGCTTATTCTAAGGTGTAATTGTTCCGGCTCTCTTTGCATTTTTCTCCCTTCTCCTTAATGCTGCAGCCTCTGCCTTTCCTTGCACACTTTTATCCTGCGCCCTTTCCTATGTCCCACCTTTTTGGTAAAAGTCCCATATTTATCGTGTAATAGGAAAGAGAAAAGATCTTTTTTATCTCTGTTAGTAATTTTCAGTGTTATTACTATTTTTGGTATTGTTCTTGTTTCAAACTTGAGTGGTATTTGAGATTTCTGCCCCAGCTCTGTATTTTCTATCAGCTCTGTTATTTTTTAGTGTGAGTTTGCAAAATTGGAGGCTTTTAGTTATTTGTCTTACTTGGAGACATTATCCATTCCTTTCCAGGAAGGTACCTGTTGTTTTATAGTAAATATAATTGGATATTCATGTTTTGTACAGACTTATGATCTCTTGCTCGCATGCTCACACTCACAGACACATAAACCATAGCTTGAGGATTTCCAACCTAGAGTCTGGGATCTTGGGTCATAAGGACACTTTTTTTTAGGAACTTCACAAAGGCTCCTACTGCCTTTTGGAGAGCTAGCAGAATATTGTTCTCTATTTTGCCTGTTCCTATAAGCATTTTTTCCAAAATCATTGGGATTTTGGGCCTTGGTAGTACTTAAAGCAGCAGGCTTCTCCCAAGGGAAACTACTGGAGTTATTTGCTGTGGCTGAGACCTTCTCGGGAGGTGTGTTGGCCGAAAGGAAACTGAGACTTGAGGGTAAGCAGTTTGTCTGAGGGTCACTGATTTCCAGGCTGCCGATGGCCGTGTGGCCTCCCTGGGCCAGTGTGTGTGCATTGGCAGCTTGTCTCAGTTTGGGACATTCTTCATTCACTCACCCTGTATTTGTTGAGCACATGCTAGGAACTCAGTAGTATGCGAGATAGATTCCGACCTGGTTGGGTTATATTCCACCCAAAATTATAGACCCTGAACACTGAATTCAGCGTGTGATGCCTGTTCAGAAAGGCAGGAGCAGGTTGTGTGGAATATGGAGGGGCCAGGACCTCCTTTGGTTTAGGGGGCTTTGGGCAGGTCTCTCTGAGAAAGTGCTGTTTAAGCTGAGACCCAAAAGATGAGCAGAAACTGGCTAGACATGCTCCCCACCCCCTGCAAAAAAAAAAAAAAAAAAAAAAAAGCAGGAAATTGTGTTCTAGGTGAAGGTTACTGGCTGTGTAAAGACTAAAGAAACAGTTGGAGGAGCCCAGGAAGGTGGGAGCTTTGGGGGTTAGGGTAGGGCAGGGGCAGAATGAAGCTGGTGTGGTTCCTAATGTAGAAGCTCAGGGTCCCAGTGCAGCCTGAATGGAGGCCAAAGCTAGGGCTGGCTGTCGCCTGGAGGACAGCGATCAGATTTTCTCCAAACTCCTTCAGATGACCATAGATCATGGCAAATGTTTACGGGGGCTGAGAGCTTGGCTGGCCTTGTTTGAAACATTTAACTTCTCATCCATCATGTGAGCTAGGTGTAAGCCCTTACTATTCCCATTTTGCAGAGAGGTAAGTAAACGGACAATGCAGGCTATGGCTGCATTTGCCTGTGTTAGTGACCGCCATGCAATGGGTGTGATGCTGGCTCTTCACCAAAGGCATCCTTGCAGGGTACTCTTGAGGGGGAGCAAGAGTTGGGGGATAGAACTGGGGGTTGCCTAAGGATGCTGGAGATCAGCATTGGTTTTCAACATGTTTTCAGTGTTTAGAAAGAAATCCCCAAACTTGGGGTGGTGAACACACAATGCATTGTACAGATGATGTGTTAATAGAATTATGCACCTGAAACTTGTAATATTTTGTTAATTTGGGTCACTCTGACGTGATGAACCACTGACTTTTCACTTTCCATTAAGAGTTGTACATTGATGAGATAACAAATTTTTTAAACTTTATTTAGTTTTAGGTGAGCGTGTGTGCAATGTTTTTCATTCAAAAAAATTTCTTTGGCACTCTGGCTGTTTGCACCAGCCTGCGAACCCAAAGGTCACTGGTTCGAATCCCAGCCAGGGCACATGACCAGGTTGTAAGCCAGGTCTCCAGCCAGGTCCGTAGCTGGAGGCAGGTGAAAGGCAACCATACATTGATGTCTCTCTCATTGTCTGCTTCTCTCCCTTCCCCTCTCTCTCAAAACATAATAAATACAATCTTTAAAAATATATAAAAAATGAAAAAAACATTTTTTTGGTGTGTTTTAGTATTTGATGATTAACAAACAGAAATACAATTCAAACTGGCTTTGGGAGAAAAACAGCTCATCAACAGTCTGGCAGAAGAGCCCCACTTCAGACAAGGCTGGCTCAGCAGTTCAATGACATCAGTAAGGACCCGGGTTTTTCTCAGCGTTTCAACTGTGCTGTGCATTTATGCCAGGCTTTGTGTGGTGTAGCCACACCTGTCCTACCCCATGCCAGAAAGTCCAGGCATTTCCCCTTGTTGGCTGCCTGGGCAAGAGCAAGTTCTGCCTTCATATTCTTTTTACATTCTCTGGCCAGAGAAAGGGGCTGCATCCCCCATTCATGATCCACGGGGGAATAGACAAGTTGATAAGCTTAAGCCAGCTAGGTTCCACCCTGGTCCATCCCTAACAGAGGTTCTGGCTGCTACCCAACAGAGTAGTGAATTCCCTAAAGGAAAATCTGGGAGAAGTGGATGCTGAGGAGGCCACCTACATACATTACCAATTTTTAATTAAAATTTGATAACATACAGGAACACATACATGGGTGGTAAGACTGTAGTGGAAAAAAGCAAAGAAATAATTTTAAAAAAACTTAGAACAATGACTCCTTCTTAGAGTTGAGCATGGAATTATAAACTGGGATTGGTTAAAAAGGCATAAATAGATTATTTTATTTCTGTTATAAATGATAAGACTAGAAAAGGACCAGTGTTAGAGGTATGATTGAATGTCAGATGTCCAATCCTGTACTGGCTTTGGTAGTCCTATTGATTTCTAGGTGAAAAAAATGTGATCGGATGATTCAAGTTGCCTTTGAAGTGCTAATTTTAAAATAATGTGAAATAAGCCAGTCAGTGAAGGACAAATACCATATGATCTCACCTATTACAGGACAATATGAACAAAACTAACAACAAGCAAAACAGAACCAAATATATGAACAAAGTGAATAGGCCTTCAGTGGTCAGGGGGAAAGGGGTTGGGGGGAGGCGGGAGGCAGAGGCAGGGAAGGTGAGCAGCTTAGATAAGAACCTAGTATAAAGGAACCATGGACATGGACAACAGGTGGGATTGACTTTGGGGGGAATGGGTGGGTGGGGAAGGGGACAGAAGGGAGCAAAAAGGGGATGGATGTAATACAACAACAATAAAAATTTAAAAAAAACCATAAAATAATGTAACTTATACAACTCAAAAGCAAAACAATCAAACAATCTGATTAAAGAATGGGGAGAGGAACCGAATACATGTATTTCCAAAGAAGACATGAAAAGGTGCTCAATGTCAATAACCGTTAGAGGAACACAAGTCAAAAGCACAATAAGATAGCACTTCACATTGTTAGAAAGGCAAGTGGCAAGGATTTAGAGGAAAGGGAACGCTTGTGCACCGTTGGTGGGAATGTAAATTGGTGCAGCCACCATGGGAACAGTATGGAGGTTCCTCAAAAATTAAAAATGGAACAACTGTATGATCCAGCAGACTCACTTACAGGTATTTATTGAAAGAAAGAAACACCAGGCCTCAAAGAGCTATCTGTCTGCACTCCATGTTCACTGCAGCAATATTCACAGTAGCAGAACATAGAAACCACCTAAGTGTCTGTCAGCAGCTGAATGGATAAAGAAGATGGGATACACACGCACACACACACGCACACACACACACACTGAAATATTATTCAGATACAAGACGGAGGAAAATTCTGACACTTGCAACAACATGGATTGCAAAGGGCTGGGGTGGGGGAAAATAGGGAGAAGTTGGTAAGAGAATACAAACTTCAGTTATAAGGTGAATCAAGTCTGAGGAGCTAATGTAAACCTTGGTGACAGTAGTTGATAACACTGTAATGTATAATTGAAATTTGCTGAGAGTAGATCTTAAATGCCCTTTGTTCCACTAAAAAAAAAAAAAAAAAAAAAAAAAAGTGAGGTGATGGGTGGATATGTTAATTAACTAGATGGAAGGAATCCTTCCACAATGTAGTATATGTATACATATATTAAATTACCACACTGCACATTTTAAATGGCGTACAATTTTGTCTATAAAACTGGCAAAATATAAAAAGTTCCATCTGGGTGTTACAACTCTCCTTTCTTCCTAATATATGCACATTGTACTGAATTATAAACTAGCAGCTCTCAAAAAATGTTAGAAATGGAAGTATCCAGTGTCAGAATCTGATTTGTTTTCCCCATTAAATTGCATATTCCTCAGGTAAGGATGTGATTTTTGGAGCCTCATGTGTAGAAATAACAAAGCCACGCCGTTGCTGCTTGCTGGCCACACTGGGGCCAGGGAATGTTCGGCCCGGTGCCTGCACACTCCCCAGGCATGTGTCCTTCTAAAAGTGGACAGGGCGGCTGTCGCCCACTGATCCTCTGGCTGAGTGACCCAGATTGGCACAGTGCAGCTGGGCCCTGCACAGAGCCTGTACGGGAAAGAGGAAGGTAAAAATAAATCGTGGTGGAATCGCTCGGGTGGTGTCAGGATACTTGAAAGCTCCCTGGTTACTTTGCTAGTTTTTGGTCAGATTTTCACTTTTTTAATTAATTAATTTTTTTTTTTTTTGAAGAGGACAGTGGTGGTTAGAATGACAGTTTTCTAGATTTCTGAGATAGGGTAAAATAGTTTCAGATAGCACAGCAAAACAAAGTTCTAGGGTGCTTTTGCTGTATGTCGAAATTACGTTTTGTGAGATTTTAGAATATTTTGCCCTTGATCTGCACTGAGACAATTACTCTTTCTCTTCAACCATTGATAGAATGAAATGAGCTTGTTATTATAGTTCTTTTGTAAAATATACTTTCCTTTGTTATCTCAAAAAATAAGTAACAGGGTTTAAGTATGATGCCAATTTTCCAACAAGAATAGTTTTTTAATCCTGCTATTTTTGGGGATTTTAACATTTACATCTTAAAAGTGTGGGTTTTCTAATTTTTAAAGCTCTGGTCCATATTAATGGAAACTTTGAGATTTTATATATATTTGGCACTTGCCCAAGAGTTTTTTTTTTTTTAATGCAGATCTTGTGTCACATTTTCCTCAGTTACTGATAGCTTTGAACTATGTGAGATTTTTTTTCTCCTTAAATGTAAGCATCTCTCTGCAATCTGTAGATGGAAAATTAAATCCCCAAAGGGCCTTTGTCTTGCAATAACAATGAAAAATAATAGTAAATATTTATATTTCAAAAATATGGGAATGTGACTGTAACTTATTTTTTAAATAAAATGATTTTTAAATGCTTAGTGGAGACATAGTTCTGAAAAAAATTTTCCTGCAATGTTTACATTATCACACTAGTCCTGATAAGAGTTTAAAGAATTTTCTTCTGTTTTCATTCATTAAGTTACTCATTAAAAAACATTTACTAAGAGACTACTAATGGTGATGGGTTTCTTTTGAAGATGATGGAGACATTTTAGAATTAGGTAGTGATCATGGTACTTAGTGAAATTACTAAAAATCTGAATTATATACTTCAAAAAAAAATGAATTAGGGTATGTGAATTATATCTTAGCAGCAATAACAGCAAAAATCTGTTAATAGCTCTTAATGCCTCAAGCATCATTCTTAGCCCTGAACATATCTAAATGAACACATGAAATTAAAACTTAAGGGTATATATTAGTCAGCTCATGGTGCAGTAGTGCAGTGTAACAAACCATCCCAAAAATGCAATGGCAGACAGCAGTAGTCATTTTTTCCCCTTGCTCAAGATTCAAGATCTGCTGGAGCAGTTTTGCTTCAAGCTCTGGGTTGGCTGTTGTGGGCTCAAGGCTGTGGTTTGGGTTCTGGCCTGTTTCATGGGTCCTTGTTCTCCTGGCCCAGACGCTACCTGAGGATGTTGTCTTCATGGCAAAGGAGTGACAGGTGCCCCAGAGCTCAGCCAAATCAAGCCACGGATTTCAAGTCTCCACTTGCATCATGTCTATCACATTCCATTGCCAAAGCAAGTAATATGGCCAAGTCCCAAGTCAGTGGGACCGAGAATGACATTTGCTTACAGTGGGAGGGGAGGGGAGTGACTAGTTTTCAAACAATACTCCAGGTTATCACAAAGTGTTAAGAAACAGGTCTGTGCAGAGTTCCTGGGAGCCACCAAGGAAGAGTGAACAGTTTTCCTTGGGTAGGGATCAGCACCTTTGAGGAGGTGGACATGGGGTTGAGTCTTGAAAAATGAGCAGGAATTGTAAGTTGGATGGGGACGGTAAGAGCGAGGAGAGCAACCGCTGAGAAGGGCCGTGTAGATGGTAAGGGCAGCTTGAGGGGTGTGAGGCAGGAGCAGGCTGCCTTTGGGAAGCAGCAGGACTGGAGCACAGCGCTGGGGGAGGGCCCCTGTGAGAAAGGCTGGGTTCTAACAGTGAGGGCCTTGCCCCTTGGGGTGTGATGCCGCAACTGAAAGGGCAGGACTCCAGGGTCGGACAGCCTGGTCCAACACTTGACTGTCCTTCACTGGCTCTGTAACTGAGGGGACTTGGCTGAGCCTCGCTGTGCCTTAGTTAAGTATCTGTGAAATGCTAAGGGTGTGGTCAGTATCGACCTCATGAATTGTGTTTAGGATTGCAAAGCTAATACCCGTGACTCAGTAAAGCCTACACTCATTTTTCAAAGGGAGGATCACCAAAGAATTTGTGGAGATAATTTCAAACGACCATACATGGCTGCAGAATCAACATGTACTTGTAACTGTAACTGCTCACATATTATGTTTTATCTCAGGGATTCCATAGTAGGTATTCTGCTATCCGATAATCATTTGTCCAAATCCAGTCTGTTTGCATAAATGGTGAGTTCAAGATATTTTCTCTAGGTATATTTTCCAAAAGCAATCTTCTTTTGTAACGTAAAAGACTGTAAACAGCAGCAACAGCAATTACAACAAACAATATAGGATTGTGGAGTCATTGAACCTCAGTGGGTGCAGGTAATCCCTGGAAATACACACCTTTTACACACACCTTTTCAACCCGTCTTGTTCAAAATTCTGTTCAATTCTGGAGTCTTTTGATCAAACAAAATCTTACAGCGATTTGGGATTTTCTCAAATTTTGTTATTTATTTATTTAAAAAATTAATCTTCACTTGAGGACATGTTTATTGATTTTTAGAGAGAGAGAAGGGGACGTAGGGTTGAGAGAGAGAGACATCAGTGTGAGGGAAACATCGATCAGCTGTCTCCTGCACACGCCCTGACTAAAGTGCAAACCCACAACTTTTCCATGTGCGGGACGAGGCTCCAACCAACTGAAGCGCTGGCCAGGGCAGAAATTTCATTTTCTAAAATCAGCATTCAGAAACAATAACTGCCTCTTGCTAGCGGAGAGCTGCAGCTCAGCAGTTCTCAACCCTGGCTGCACGCTTTAATCACTTGGGAGTTTTGATCTAAAATGATCTGGATCAGGGCCTGGGTGTTATTATTATTATTATTATTATTATTTCATAAGAGTTCCCCCAAGTGATTGCACTGTGTGGCCAGGGTGGAGAACCCAGCAGATGACAAAACAAGTGAGCAAGTTGCACAGGGCAATATTGGCAGATGTAGTATTTAAAATTAATTTTACCGATTCCTTCCTGTGGCTGTGTGCGAAGGGATGCGCATCCAGGGAATATGATTACATTTTCTGCCAACATCCTTCCTAGCTTACATGATGGAGTAAGTGATGGATATTTCATGGCGGAATCTGAAGAACAGTATGAAATTCCAGATATCTGAGCAAATTTGACATGGTTTTTAAAAAGAACCTTCCTATTTTCTGTGTTGAAACAGATGTCCCAGGGTATAAACTCATGTCGTAGCCACTGTCCTTTCTGTGAATGCCTTGATTTATTCAACTCACAGTTCTTGGACACCTACAATGTGCCAGCTACTGTGCTAAGTCCTGAATGCCCAAGGAAGACTCACTCAAGTGATTACCCTCCATCCGTATTGGGAAACCCGCAGGCACACAAATAAAAAGAGGCATGGGTAACAAAATATTAAGAACTGTTATTAAAACAGCACAACCCTGGCTGGCATGGCTCAGCGGACTGAGCATCAGCCTGTGAACCAAAGGGTTCTCTCTTCGATTCCCAGTCAGGACACATGCTTGGGTCGCAGGCCAGGTTCCCCGCTAGGGGTTGTGTGTGAGAGGCAACCATGTGTGGATGTTTCTGTCTTTTTCTCTCTCCCTCCCCTCCTCTCTAAAAATAAATAAAATCTTTTAGTAAATAAATAAATCAGTACAGTTACAACCAGTTGGAACAACGCAGTTATGGTGGTGCCTGCCACGTATAGTCAGTTTAGTGCACGTTGACTGCCTTATCAGCCCTGAGTGTAGGGAGCACAAAATGTAATATTTAAACACCAAAAGAGAAATGTCCAGAGGAGGGAGCAGAGAGGCGGGAACAATTCTATAGTGACAAGTTTGTGTTTCCCTCATGGAGGGAACAGAATTAGAGTTGATTGCTCCAGTTTTCCATCCTGTCTTGTATACTCACTCTGCCAAGTGACTGCAGCTCGCGAGGTAACAACTGTTTCCCTTCTCCTGGGAGGCGGGGAGGCCTTGCGACCGGCTTTGGCAGTGGTGATGGTGCGCCAGTCTCAAGCCGAGGCTGTGAAGCACCTTGTATGGTTCTGCTTGTTCTTGCTCTTCTGCCATCACGATGACAGGATGACCAAGACAGCCAGCTGGAGCATTGGAGACCATGGACTGAGCCAGGTTGTCCCACTTGTCCCTGAGGAGGCCATCCTGGATCAGACAACAGCCAGCCAACAACTATGGCAGGGTTTCTCAACAGAGGCACTGTGGACATTTGGAGCTGGATAGTTCTTCGCTGTGGAGAGAGACACATTTGCAGATGCTCAGCATCGTTCCTGGCCTCTATTAGGTGCCGTAGCCCCCACCACTCCCTCTCCAGCTGTGACAACCCAAAATGTCTCCAAACATTGCCAAATATTCCCTGGGAACAAAACTACCCCAGAAGGAGAACTGTTTCCCGAGGCTTATGACTGTATCCATCCAAGACCAGCAGACCACCCAGCTGTTGACCCCAGAGGCAAGAGCAATCCATGCTTATTGTAGTTTGCCGCTGAAGTTTGTGGTGGTTACATAGCGTTTTGTGGAGGAGGCAGGTAATGCAATGAGTGCAAACATGGACACGTGAAAGTGGTTAAGTGTAATGTAGAGATTTTAACCCGGCTCGTTGGGCACCTAGTAATGGCATAAATATCAAAACAGGAAGGTCAGCCTGAGTTTGGTATTGTGTTTTAGACGTAGAGGGGAAAAAATGCAGGTGGAGTTTGGATTTGTTGAGTCTGATGCTCTTTTTCTGATCATTCTGAAGTAGTAGAGCATTACCTTCAAAATCCATTCTACATGCAACCAGGGGAAACTGGGGTTTCCCTTCAAATTTATAGGCTTGGAAATGGGATAGAACTTGAAAAAAGAATCATAAACCTAGACATTTAAGAAAAAAATGAGTTAAAAAAATTCTTTCTGGCTATAAATGAATGAGAACGAACAAAACGGGGAACACCACGTCTTTGGATGAACAAGTTGAACAGCCTTTGTTTTGGTATTTTCAGATTGCGCAGTTGATTTTTCACATTATTTAACTTCTCTTTCCTTTTGAAACTGGGAAAATTCAGTTGTCCTTTGACCCAATGGGTAATTGTGATCTGGCTCTGTTCCATTTGGGCAAGTGTTGCTTCCTTAATGAACGCACTTCCTTCATCTGTTAGCGATAAGCAGGCAAGTGAAGAATTCTTATCAGTGTATATGGGTTGAACATCTGTTTCTGTTCCACTGTGTTTCAGTTTGGACTTCTTTGCTAAGAAATTATTGCAAATAAGTAAGCCCCTTTTACATAAAACTCTTTTGGATTGGGAGTATTTGGTGTCTGAACATCTTCTATGGGTGAAATGGATCATTTAGAATTCTTTAACTGATATTTGGAGTGATGCTGAAATTATTGCCCTATGACCAATTTTTAAAAATGTCATTTTGTAGATGATGACTGCTAAGTTTATCCTATGGATGTTAGGATAAAGATGTTAGAGTGCTATAACACACTTTTATTTTGCATGCAAGAAATATTCCAAAAAGGAGAGGAAAAAAAGACGTTGAAAATGCGGTAGACCATCCTGATTTGCTTTTTGGAAAAGAAAATGATGGAAGTGTTCAATGAGGTATGAAAGAGCAATGCAGACCTGTAGCTTCCTTTTAGGAAGTGAGCTCAGAAAAATGTGGATTTGGTGCCCCGCGTGGATCAGTATTAGTTGGCATTTCATTTCCCTTTTCTCATGAGGAAGAGCTATAAAAAGGTCCAGCAAATAGCCCGATGAATTTTTCTATGTAATACAACCTTATTGGAGCACCTGCCAGTATCAGGGTCAAGGGTGAATGGAGAGCTGCAAAGATTAGAGGGGAAATGTCCTTCAGGTGCCATTAAACAATATTTGGCATCTTGAACACGGAAATAGCGCTACCAGGGTGCGTTTTATTAGATTGATTTTGAGAAGGGGAGATAAATGTCAAAACAAGAACTTGTGGTAGTTAATGAACTGATGCATTGATGAATGAGAACTGAAATATAGAATGATGCTCAGCACCATTTTTGTGGAAAGACTGGAAAGCAACACCAGACAGTTGTCAATATGACATCCGGTTGCAACACCAAGTTGGTCATCTAGAACTCATTGTCTAACCTCCAGAAGAGGCAACTGTCCTTCAGTCCTACAGGGGCATCAGTGCATGCGTTCAGCAGAGTGGGGATGAAGTGCTCAGGGTGGAGTTTCAGGTTCACTGTTAGTAGCTGGGAGAGTTTAGGAAAGTTACTTAACTTCAGTGCCCTTATCTATTAAATGTTTATGAGAATAGCGTTGACCTCATAGGGCTATTTTGAGAAATAAGTCAGTATGTAAAAAATATTAAGAGAACTGTCTGGAACATAGTAAGCACCCATTATTAGCTCTGATTATTCATGAATTTATGAATAATGCTTATTTTGGCCGTGACTTTTATTTTGAATTGGATGTATTTACGAAATGGCCAGCCAGGCAATGACTTTGTGTTGTTCTTTAGCAACTGCTCTTTGGTGAGTTAACCTGGGGTGGATATAAATTGGGAGAGGAGATATTGAAATTCTATTTTTATCATGCAGAACATGTGACATCATGTACAACACTGGGATATAATTGACATAGAACATTCTGGTCTTAAGCATTTAGGAAAAGTGTGGTTGTTTAGCAAAGATGTGTCAAAGGTCTGGCTAACCATCCATTCAAGGGTGGGGTTT
The DNA here is from genome assembly GCA_004026585.1 of Noctilio leporinus. Taxonomy (NCBI): domain Eukaryota; kingdom Metazoa; phylum Chordata; class Mammalia; order Chiroptera; family Noctilionidae; genus Noctilio; species Noctilio leporinus. Next base: position 43,629 of record PVIW01002017.1, on the reverse strand, counting down.
CTGATGTGCACCGTACAAAAATGCAATGCATAACTTTTATAAAAATAAAAAGCTAAAATGGCTATTACAACTCTGTGCCGTGTGGCCATTGCAGCCTTTGGTCCAAAGGAGACTTCTGGGTCATCGGGACTCTCCTTTCCCCAAGCTCTGGTGAGTGATGAAGAATCCATTTTCAGAGGTGCAAAAAGAACAGAACAGTATTCTACTGCTGAGACATAAATTGTTACCCATGATAATTACATAAATACTCATGCATGTTGTATTCATTTAAAAAAAGTTGACATTTATTTTTATTGGTCTTATTGCAATACAGAAAATCAGAAACTGTAGATAAGTACAAAGAAGAAAAAGTTCTTCATAATTCCCTTCACGTGGAAATCTACTTACCTAACCATTTCCTAGGTACATATACATACTTTTATTTAAAGGGGGCTCAAGTAATTTCTTTTTTTTTTTTTTTTTAAGATTTTATTTCATTATTTTCAGAAGGAGGGGAAGGGAGAGAGGCAGAGAGGGAGAGAGACATCAATGTATGGTTGCTTTTCACCTGCCTCCAGCCACAGACCTGACTGAAGGCCTGGTTTGCAACCTTGTTATGTGCCCTGGCTGGGGAATCAAACCTGCGACCTTTGGGTTCGCAGGCCGGCACCTTATCCACTGTGCTACCAGCCAGGGCTTAATTTCAATTTAAAGTATATTATAAACACATTTTTACAATGAATATACATCTACACTATCATTGAGCAACTCATAGAAATAAAAAGACAGATCAATAAAAATGAGTTAATTGCTACTTTATCATCAACATGTGGGGTGTTTCCAATTTTTACAAACCAGAACTGGTTTGTTAAATAACCAGAACTGGTAACTTGCTCCTTCAACTTAAAGGGTTATTTTAACAATGCAAAGGAAGGAGCAGCCCTCTGCATATGTAGCTCACTGGGACCATTTCTTTCTTTTTTTAAAAAAGATTTTATGTATTATTTTTAGAGAGAGGCAGAATGGGAGAGAGACATTCATGTATGATTGCCTTTCATCTGCCTCCAGCTATGGACCTGGCTTGCAACCTGGTTATGTGCCCTGGCCGGGAATCAAACCATTCATCTTTGGATTTGCAGGCTGGTGCCTTACCCACTGTGCCACCAGCCAGGGCTTGGGACCATTTCTTGGTGAAGGCATGGTTAGTGTTCAGTGTGTTAGCATTCATGAGGATCTAAGTGATGAACAAGTTAGAGAAGATAATTACCTTGGAAATCTACTCTAGGTAACTGTTCCACAACTTTTGCCAATTAAAACTTGATAATTAGTTTCATAAAAACTTAAGTATAGACCTAGCAATTCTACTCCTAGGTATTTATAGAATAGAATTGAAAACAAATACACAAAAACTTGTACATGAATGATCATAGCAGCATAATTTATAATAGCTTCAAAGTGGAAACAGCACAAGTGTCTATAAATTAGAAAGTGGATAAACAAAGGTTGCATATCCATGGAATGAAATAATATTTATAAATAGGAAAGAGTGAACTACTGATACATGCTACAACATATAAACCTCAAAAACATGCTAAGTGAAGAAAAAGTTGCAAAAGACTACATATTCCATTATGCCTTCCACGTGAAATGCCCAGCAAAAGTAGACCTATAGAGACAAAAGAATAGATCAGTGGTCATCTGGAACTAGAGTTGAGGTTAACTGCAAGTGGGAGTATGGAAGTTTTTTGGGGCGATGGAAATATTCTAAAACTGGTTTGTAGTGATGGTTACACAGCTCATTGTCCCAAAAATGACTGAATTAGATATTTAAAATGGGTGAATTTTGTAGTATATAAATCTTTCATCTCTAAAGCTGTTTAAAAAAGTTGATGCTTAATGCTTGATTATCAATGATTTAAAAAGGACACTGATGAAACATCTGCAGCAGAAGTTCTCAATCTGTCTGCTCATCAGAGTCTTTGGGGAAATTAAAAAAAAAAAAGTAAAATAAAAAGAGTCCTGGGCCTACTTCCAGACTTGCTTTCAATGGTCTTCCTAGGTCACTGTCATGGCCATCTGCATTGGAAACCACTGCTCTGTTGCTTTCGATCCTGAACTGCCATAAAAAATCATAAAGACATGCATAGTCAGTCTATATTAAATGGAAGTCCCGTCCCACACTTAGATTGCCCAGGTTTGCCTTGCGGCCTTTCTTCTCATACCTCAAGAAGATTTGATGCATCTTTGCACTCACCACGGGGAATTCACCCACCTTAGCAGCATCAGCATCAATGTACTTATTCATTTTTTGGAAAGAAAGACAGTAGAGAAATATCAGCCATAGAGCAAACAGCATTTCTATTCCTCCCAAATCCTGGGTGTCCTTTTCCTGTGACGCTTCCATCAACTTGTTACCATTTGCCTCGAACCCCACTACCTTTCTGCTCCGTTGGTTTCTCTCAGAGAGGGAAGGCTCCTCAGGCTGGGCACCTCGGTACCCTCTGAATTCTGAGGAGTACAGTTTTTCTTCATTTTGTCAACTCATTGTTGCTTGTTCCTTTTGTTTGCATGAGTCCTGCTTAGTTCAACTCAGGTCGTCACATAGCTCACAGGGCATGTGTGGGGCAGGGGGCCCTGTGTGTCACGGGGTGAGATGCTGTCATGTCATAGGTTGTCCAATGTTATCAAGGTACCCACACTTGGGAGTCTGTCTGGGGTTGCCAGGTTTAGCAAACAAAAATAGAAGGTTAGATTTGAGTTTTGAATAAGTAACAAAGTTTTAAAAAAATAACTTGTATATTTATTTTTAGACACAGGGGAAGGGAGGGAGAAGAGAGGGAGCGAGGCATCAATGGGAGAGAAACACTGTTGGTTGCCCCTTGCACGTGACCGGGAACTGCACCTGCAACCGGGATGTGCCCTGACTGGGAACTGAACCGGCGATCTTTCACTTTCTGGTATAACGCTCACCCAACTGAACCACACCGGTTAGGACAACAACAATTGTGTGTGTGTGCATTTATTATGCCCCTGTATCTGAAATTCAAATCTAGCTTTATATCCTGTATTTTATGAGGCAACCCTAAAATCTCCCTCAGACTTGACTTCACTCAACTGATTAGGAATTCAGCAACTTATCTGACATTCTTAAACCTTGATTTCTTTATCTGAAAGTTAGGGTAAATATTACCTACAAGTGCGGGCACCCCCTTCTCAATGGACTCTAAGCTCACGGGGACAGTGTGATTAGCCTCAGGTACTGAGTTTAGAACTTCCGTTTATATTTTATTGTCTGGAATGCAATCAGATGAACACAGCCAGCTCCAACAGTGGCTTGGATATGGTCTTCCTTCTGGGCAAGCCATGTGCCTAAGCTACAAATTGAGGACTCTGTTAATATTATAGGAAGAACTTGGGGGCAATCAGTGGTCTTGGTTTTCTGTCTACAATACTATTGAGTAAATGCTATCAATTACACACAATTAACACTACAAAGAGTATTGCCCAGTTGCAACAGTTAAGACATTGTTTGGATCATTGCCAAGGATACAGAATGGGGGATTATTCTGGGATTCAGCTCATTCATTGTTCATCCTGCTGTATTGGGAAATTAATTGTTAAATGGTCTACTGTTTCCATTTGTGTAGTCAGATATCAAAAAGAAAAAAGCCTATATTGATTTACTGCACAGAAATCATCATATTACATGGCTGAAAATTGCTTTATTATTGGCATGTCACCCACATGTTACAGACTTCCTCTTCTTTGGTGACCGAGTGCATGCATGTGGAGGTGCATTTTGCAGGCATTAGATTCTAAACTCATTACATAAAGCAAACGTCAGGTGTAGTTAAAAGTACTACCGAGTGTGGGTTGACATAGTGACTCACTTCCAATCAATAGGATATTGAAAGGGAAAAATAGTAGCTTCGCACTGAAGGAAATTGGCAGCACCAACTTTACCACATATTCAAGGATAACATCACCAAAACACTACTAATAATAATCATTAGTGATACAAGTAATAGTTGATCCCCTATGCCCTCTGATACGATGCAATGAGAAGGACTTTTCATTTCTGCATCATTTTTCTCCAAAATCCATACCTGGCATTAGTCATGATCAAGCATCAGACAAATCCAAATTGGGAACACTCTGCAAACTAGCTGACCAGTACTTTTCAAAAGCATCAAGAGCACGAAAATCAAGAGCTGCTGTCACTGATGGGAGGAGACTAAGGGGTCATGATGAACAGATGCTGTAAGGACGTTAGTGGAAAGACTGGAGACTCTAACAAACTGTAGTTTAGTTAACATTATTGTACCAGTGTTAATTTCGCAGTTTTGATAAATGCACCAAGGTTAGATACTAGATATTAACATTAGGGAGAGCATGTGGAACTCTTTTAAAACCTAACTTGTAAAAAATTTTATTTTTTCTATTACCATTAATCTTCCCTATACTCTCTTCCACCTCCACCCACCCCTCTCCTCAATCACCACACTGTCCTCTGTTTCTAGGAGTTCTTTTTTTTGTTGTTTGTTTGTTTAATCCCTCTACCCTAAAGTTATTTTTTTATTTTTTATTTTTTATTTATTTATTTATTTTTAATTTTATTGTTGTTGTATTACATCCATCCCCTTTTTGCTCCCCTCTGTCCCCCCACCCACCCACCCATTCCCCCCAAATTCAATCCCACCTGTTGTCCATGACCATGGTTCCTTAAAGTTATTTTTTAATGCTTAAAAAATACGCCTGAGCCCTGGCTGGTAGCACAGTGGTTAAGGCACCAGCCTGTGAACCCAAAGGTCACTGGTTTGATTCCCCAGCCAGGGCACATAACCAAGTTGCAAGCCAGGTCTCCAGCCAGGTCTGTAGCTGGAAGCAGGTGAAAGGCAACCATACATTGATGTTTCTCACCCTCTCTGCCTCTCTCCCTTCCTCTCTCTTTGGAAATAATGAATGAAATCTTAAAAAATAAATTAAGTGGAAAAATGCCTCCGAAGTGCCTGGAAAAGGAATGAGTGCTGAGCAAGCAGCATTGTTCCTTTCAAGACCCCCTCCCTGACATACAGCACCACAACATGGTGAAACTGGTCATCTTGTATCCAAGGCTCTGCCCCTTAACAACATAATGGGTGTGACAGCTCTACCTAAGACACAGAGGCAAACACAGTAGCCTGTCAAGTTGAGGAGACATAGAAGTATGGCCCCCAAAAGGAAACAAATTAAGGTTCCAGTGGCTGAACTAAGTGACAGGGAGATAGCCAGCCTAATAGATGCAGAGTTCAAAATGTTGCTGATAAAGATGCTCACAGACTTGACAGATATGCTTGAGTGTGGCAAATGCAGAGGGAAGAAGTGAAGGCTATGTTGAGTGAAATGAAGGGAAATCCACACAAAACCAATAGTGAAGGGAAGGAAACTGGGGTTCAAATAAATTATTTGGAAAATAAGGAAGAAATATATAGTCAACCAGTACAGAATGAGAAACAAAAATTGAGAAAAACGAGGAGGAGAGGCTTAGGGATCTCTGGAACAATTTTAAATGTGCCAACATCCAAATCATAGGGATGCCAGAAGGAGAGGAGGAAGAGCAAGAAATTGAAAACTTGTGTGAAAAAAATAATGAAGGAAAACTTCCCAAATTTGGTGAAGGATATGCATATACAAGGCATATACAAGAGAGCTCCAGTCAAGCTAGACCCAAAGAGGACCACACCAAGACACATCATAATTAAAATGCCAAAGGTTAAAGAGAGAACCTTAGCAAGAGAAAAGAATAATTACCTATTAAGGGGTTCCTATAAGACTATCAGCTGATTTCTCTAAATGAACTTTTCAGGCTGGAAGTATTCAGAGTGATGAAAGGCAAGGGCCTACAACCTTGATTACTCTATCCAGCAAGCTATCATTCAGGATGGAAGTGCAGATAAAGTACTTCCCAGACAAGGTAAAGCTAAAGGAGTTCATCATCACCAAGCCATTATTATATGAAATGTTAAAGGGACTTAAGAAAAAAAAAGATCATCAGCCCTGGCTGGTAGCACAGTGGATAAGACACCGGCCTGCAAACCCAAAGGTCGCTGGTTCGACTCCCAGCCAGGGCACATAACCAGATTGCAAGCCAGGTCTCCAGCCAGATCTGTAACTGGAGGCAGGTGAAAGGTAACCATACAATGATGTTTCTCTCCCTCTCTGCCTCTCTCCCTTCCCCTCTCTCTAAAAATAATAAATAAAATCTTTAAAAAAAGAAAAAGAGGATCAAAACTACGAACATTAAAATAACCACAAACTCACATCTATCAATAGCAGAATCTAAAAAAAAAAAACAAAAAACAAAAAAACAGCCTGGGCTGGTGGCTCAGTGGATAGGCCCAGGCCTGCAAACCCAAAGGTCACTGGTTCGATTCCCAGCCAGGGCACATAATCAGGTTGCAAGCCAGGCCTCTAGCCGGGTCTAGCTGGAGGTAGGTGAAAGGCAACCATACGTTGATGTTTCTCTTCCTTTCTTTCACCCTCTCTGTCCTTCTCTCTAAAAATAAACCCTTTAAATATCTTTTTAAATATCTTTTAAAATATCTAAAAATAACTTTTAAAATAAATAAACAAGCAAACAAACTAAACAAACAACCAGAATAGGATCAGAATCATAGATATGGAGATCATCGGGAGGATTATCAGCTAGGAGGGGAAAGAGAGGGGAATGGGGAAATAGTGCAGGGATTAGGAAACATAATTGGTGGGCACAAGAGAAGGGGAATTTAAGAATAATATAGAAAAGAGTGAGATCAGGGAAGTTACATGTACAACCCATGGACATGAACTAAGGGGAGTGGGATTGTGGGAGGGAAATGGGGTGCTGGGTGAAGGAGAGCAAAGAGAAAAGAAGTTGGGACAACTGTAACAGCATAATCAATAAAATAAGAATAATCAATAAAATAAGAATATCCCACATTGTGAATGAGAGCCATGTGCTACCCTGAAAGATTTGAATGTCGGTTTTTCTTCCACTATTAGAGCTGATTACTGTTTGATCAATTGATAATTAATATGTTTTTTTTTTCTCCCTGGTACTGAAGACAAAGCAGTGAACAAAACAGTAGAAAAACATACAAGCAAGTAAGCAAGCAAATAAATAACAAAACACTCCACCTCTGCCTTCACAGAGCTTACATTCTATTAGGGGAAGATAAATAAGAGAAATAAGCAAAATGTATAGTAAGTACTCTATGTTAAATAGTTTTAAGTGCTATGGGGAAAAAATAAAGCAGAAAAGGAAGAAATAAAGTGTTGGAGGGCTGATTAAAAATTTATATTGAGAGGCAGGTGAAAAGCAACCATACATTGATGTCTCTCTCCCTCTCTGCCTCTTTCCCTTCCCCTCTTTCTAAAAATAATGAAATAAAATCTTAAAAAAAAATTTATATTGAAAGGTCAAAGGAAACCTCACTAAGATGACTTTCATGTCAAGATATAAGGTGAGGAAATGAGCCAGGTAGACCATGTAGATATTTGATATAAATCTTATTAGAGAGAGAGAGAGCAAATAGCATGGGCAAATGTCCTGTGGTATCATATGCTTGGTATATTTGAAGAACAGCAAGGAATGCTGTTTGCTAGTTTAGGCCTCAAGGTGACCAGTTTTCTTTAGGGGGCATGTTGTAGAAAAAAGTGCCTATCTTGAACTCCTAGAATCATACCCAACTTGGTGCGATACTCGATTATGAAAGGCATGTGGGAACTTGGCCTGATTGAAGGGGCAATCTTCTTTGAATCGTATCCAGTGCCACATGCTTATCCAGTAACAAACATGTCTAGACTATTCAAAACGTTATTTTCTTCTCTCATTTTTGGTCAAGCACATATGGTTTATATTGAATTTGTTCAAGGCAAGTTGGATGTGACGACGTTGTCCATTCATCATTGAGATGTTGACTGTTGCCAGAAAAGTACGGCTTTCTCTTTGATGGCTACCAATCTTCTCTGGCTTTCCTCACTTAGTGCCCGCTCCCCTACCTGTGTGAGAGAAGTGGCCAGGAGGAGGGTGCTGGGCCTGCATTCCCTTTGGTGGAGGCCCAGAACATGGCAGCTGCTGTGGGCAGTAAATTGTGATGATTCTGCTCTGCTTCTTATGAATGTCAGTCTCATTGGCAGTAAAGTGTACATTAGTAGCGTCCATGGGATTGTTGCAGCTGGTTTTGGTGTGCACTTTTATAAAGGATTCCTTTATTATTGAGTCCTAAAAGGCAGCCTCTTTAAACATGAGAAGGACCGGTCCAGTTACACAAATGTGTGTTCTAGTTACTCATATCTAGCTAAGTTAGTCTTACGAGGGAGGCTGACTGGCTGAAAACTCTGCTGGAAATAAAACAAAATGAGAGTTTCTCCTATAGAAGGGAGAACCATTATTTCATTTAGAGCTTTAGTACCTTATAACAAATACCATGGCTCTAACACCATACAAGAAAAAGAAAAAACACTTTTATCTTGACCTTGTCAACCAATAAAGATGGGTCCCTTTCTGAGACATCTCGACTTGTATGTGTGAGTATAAACTATAAACTTGGAAAGACCTGGAGAAGCTTGTACAGAAAGAAGTAACTTTTCTTTTATCCAAAATATTATTTTTACTGTCTGGCTCAGACTTTCTCATTTTTAGGAGCCATATAAAATGGAACCATTTCTGTTGGATTATCTCAGCAACTATTTTTACTATGTCATTAGGAAAAAGAACAACAGCTTTGGAATAACATAAAATGTCCCCAATGCTGAAATATATGGGCTTAGATAAAAACTTTATATCTGAGGGCAGCTTTCTATTCTTGCTTTGGGGACCGAATTCTTTGTCTAGGTGAACTTGGTTCATGTCGTTTTAACATAACAACATGAAGAATTTTGCTCCTATTTCTGAAGGCTACTGCACCAAAGTGAGTTCTGTTTTATGCATTATTGACAGTTGGAGACTCAGTCCCAGGAGTGCTGGCGGAAGAGGGTGGGAGAGTCCCTTGCTGTAGCTCGTTAAGGAACGAACACTTTCAATAGGACCCTGATCAAGGTACGCTGATAGAACCAGAAGAGGGATTCTTGGGTTACACTTAAACTCTCTCAGTGAAAAGGACTTTTTTTTTCCTACTACGAAATCAGAATGAAATATTCATTGGCTTGGAACCTGTTAAATTCTTAAGTTTCATATAGGAGTTACAGAATAAAGACCTATTGTGGATTAACCTAATCTGAGAATCTCTTGTCATACTGGCTGCAAGCTGGAAAAGCTGTGCAGCTGTCCTCTGGGCCCTGGCAGGTAAAATCTTTGGATTTCCTGTGATTGGCAGGAGGAAGGAAAGTGCCTAGGAAATTACTGCACTTCTCAATCTGTGATTGTAGAGGCTTCGGTGACCTTTGATTCAAGCTTTTCTGTTATGAGTCTCCTTCTTGTTGCACTGGAAATCGCATGTGTTGGAGGACACCTAAATAGCCATCTGTTGGTCGTGTCGTTGGGAGGTGTTTGGGCCAGGGCAGATGATTTGGAGGGCATCTTTCGTGGCTGCAGGGACCTAAGGGCTTAAAGATCAGGCAGCGAGACGTAGTGTGCAGCGCTCAGAGCAAGGGCGCTGCGTGAGTCCGTGTCAGGAAAGAAACTAAGGACCTAGCATGAGTTCTCCCTAAGGTTTGTGTCCAATGAGCCATTAAAGCTTAGTTAACAGCCTTGCTTCCTTCTGTGGACAGGAGGACAAGACATGCTGTTGGACATCTGAGAAACCAAATTGCAAATACACGTATAGATAGTGCTAGAGAGCTGTCAGCATAAGATAAAGCATACAAAGAATGAATTCTTTAGTACCTTGGCCACTCTAAACTAGTTTCTCACAGATGGAGGGAGGGAGGGAGGGAGAGAGAATGAGAGAGAGAGAGAGAGAGAGAGAGAGAGAGAGAAGTATTATACGGAAAAAGAAAGCAAGGCAGTCAGAAAGGATAGTAAATATTTATTTAGAATGTGAATATGCTGTGCATGTAAGGTGATCTCACTGGGAAGGTGACATCTGCCGGGTAATGGGATCAAGAAGGAAGTAGGAGTGGAGGGAGTAGAAGTAAAATAGGAGACTCCCTCAGAGGTCAGGGGCCCCGATCTGTAGGATCTCACATGCCAAAGGTGAGATGTATCTTAATGTGGTTACTGGTATGTTTTCTGCCCACCCATCTTCCTTCTATACAATCCCCAGTTATTTCACCATCCAGACTTGTCAAGGTTAAAAAAAAAACCCAAAAAAACAAAACTAAACTAAATCAACCTGAAGACAATGTGTTCAATGCAAACAACCGAAATCTAGGTATGTATTTCGGTTAGAACACTCTTCTTTATATGTGTCATAGGCTGGGGAAAGCAGCGTCTGCCAGTGCCCTACTTAAGTATGCTGAGCTTGCTCCCTTGCCAGTCCAATCAAATGTACTTAACCTCGGTAGGCATAGAAGGTTGATGTATTGCTTGCTTCATGATGGAATTGTGTGTGTGTGTGTTTTGGGTTGTTTGCCTGGCTTTGACGTTCACCTGCATCAGGACATTTTTAGAAAGCAAGCTCTGGGAAGACAGGTCTGCTTTCAGGAAAATGGTTATTGTGGTTGGCTCTCTGACATCCAGTTCACCCCATCATGGTCACTGGGGTTGAGGGGTGTGTGCCTAGTTCCCCCTGTGCTGCTTGCCAGGTATTGGTTAAGGGGTAGGCTGGGGAGTCAGTCATGGTCATGGCCAAAGTGGCAGGGACTTCTATGATTGGGTTTCTTGGCCTGTAAGAAAGACATGAAGGTTGCCCTTCTTACTCGGGTCATTGCTGTGTCTGTATGTGATGCCTGGAACCACAGCAGCCATTTTGCTACCATTTGGAGAAAGAAGCCTGTACTTTCCTGAGCTATGGCACTGTACAGTTCTGGAGCCCATCTTGTTGGGCTTTTATGGTGTGAAATATATTGTTGCATGAGGCAGGTTTGCTTCATTTATAGCTGGAAGTAGGAAGTATGCTCAGGGGTAAAGATTTGTTCCTTTCTTCCCTCAGCCTTTCTCAGAATACATTATATGGATTTCCACTTAGTGTGTTCCAGTAACACCCAGCTTCCTGGGCCTTCAAGTCACCGAAATAATTTAGAAGATTGAGACGGAAACATGGTTACTCTAAACTGCCTTTGTTTACTATCTGGAGCTTTGTACGCATGATGATTTTCTGTGTTTTAAGAGAGGATAGTACTTCTTAGGTGATATTACTTTATTTTAATGATCACTCTGGTTTTTAACATTAGAAATGACAGTGGTCCACTTAGTACAGGAGACTAATGAACAAACAAACAAACAAACAAACAAACAAAACAGAGCCAGAGACATGAACACAGGGAACACACTTCCAGTGGGCAGAGGGGAGGGAGTGGGGGAGGGGGAGAAGGAGGCAAGGAAGGGGAACAGTCTAGTCAAGGAACGAGCATGGGTGACCCACGGACACCAACAACACATGGGATTGACTCTGGGGGAGGCTAAGGAGGTGGGGAAGGGGAGGGCAGAGGGGAAAAAGGAGGTGAATGTAATATAACAACAGTAAAAAAATATTACAAATAATAAATAGATAAATAAAAAAGAAATGACAATGGTAAAAAAGAGGTCGATTTGGAGGTACTAACCCTTGCCCATATGTGCGAGATTCACTGGGGATTTCCTTGCCTAAACTCGGATACTTGAAGAACTTAAAAAAATCATCCAAGAACTTTGGATTCGTCCTTTTGTCCTATTCATTTACTAAGAGTTGTTGTGAGCACAGGACTGGACATATGTGACTGGACATTGAGACACCAGTATACAAGGGTTTTAAGGTGGCAGGGAGTGAAGTCTCATCAATGTCTGTACTTTTCCATCCGCCAGCTCAGTATAGTGGGTTGTGGTCATGACCATTTGCTTTCTTTTGAACCAGTATGTGTGTTTTGTGTTAACTCACATCTTTCTTAGTAGTTATGCAGACTTAAAGTGGAACCTGGCTTCTCAAAAGAAGAGTGAGGACTGAGCAGGTAAAATCAAAAAGGTTTGGCAGAGACCCTGGGAAAATGCTAACAGCGAGTGTCTTTTCTGCATCAGAACTGAAATCTGAGAGGTTCAGAAGTCCTGCACGAGGTAGCTTTGTGAGTATTTCTCAGGTTGCTGCGTCTGGAGTGAGCTCCCTGACAGGCCTCCGATCATCAGTCCCAAAGGGCACACTGTTCTTCTTTAAAATGTTCTTGGGAAGGAGGGACAAGAGTGTGAAATAATATTCTCTTCCTAAGTGCCCCATCCCAAGCATGGCGTGACTGCTGTGCCGACCAACTTAAGGTTACTGGTCTGCCTTGCCTCCTTCCCACCTGAGGATAACAACAAGCAAATGCCAAATACCTCACAGAAAGATGGTTCCTTTCTTCTTTTGGCAAGATCTAGGAACTGCTTGTGTTATGGTGTCCAGAACATAAAAGGAGAATGCTTTGAAAAGATTTCAGCTAATGAACATTTACAGGGTGCTCATTGCTATACTGCTGTGTTATATTACGTTAACTTTGCAGAATAAATTAAAATGAGCCTTTTGTCTCCTTGCCGGATTAAAGGGGAAGACAGAAAGCAAGGAGGTTGAGTTTCATGGGAGGCTTAGTACACATTGGTCTCATTCCTTGGTCTTATTGTTTACTTTGCAAGTTATGCTATTTTACACATTACAGACTTCTTTCTTCATTTGCTTATTTCTTATAGTAAGACTGCTTGGTGGGACAAATTAAAGAAAAAACACCCCATAAAAATAGAGGAAATTTAGAAGGAGAAGAAATAACATGACTTGCCTGAAGGATGCTGGGAAATAAGGAGTTTGGAAGAAGTGGACATGTGTTCAATTAAAATAAATAAATGGTTGATAGAAGCAAGAGCCCCTAATATAAGATCTTCATGTAGTTGGTCAAATATGTGTAGATTCCACACATGCCTTTCAAGAAAAGAGGTAATTATAGAAGAGTTCAAGAAAAGAGGTAATTATAGTAAGAGTATTGGCTGATGGTTAATGAATGCTTATCATGGATGTGCTTATCATGTACTGGTGGGAAGTAAGACTTCATGTACATTTTTCAGCTAATTTTACTCTTAATTATTCAATGAGATAGGTACCATTTTCATTTACATTTTTTTTTTGAGGAGAAAATTGAAGATTAGAAAGATTAAGTTTCTCAGCTGATAGGTAATAAAACCAAGATTTAGACCATGGTTATGCCACTAATGGCTACCCTCTACCGCCTTTAAATACTTGAGGAAATAAAACAAAATCCACAACCAAAATTATTTTGTATTTTTTAAAACAGTAGCAATAAAACCACAATAGCATTTTTATGTTTTAAAAAATCTTTAGAGCCTTGGCTGGTGGCTCAGTGGATCGGTGCCAGCCTGTGAACCCAAAAGTCACTAGTTCGATTCCCAGTCAGGGTACATAATCAGGTCTCCAGCCAGGTCTCCAGCCAGGGCTCCAGCTGGAGACAGGTGAAAGGCAACCATATATTGATGCTTCTTTCCCTTTCTTCTTCCCTCCCTGCCCTTCTCTCTAAAAAAAAAAAAAGAAAGAAAAAAATCAATAAAATCTTACAAACAAAAAAAAGGAAAAAGAAAAAATATCTTAGAGATCAGTTTATAGGAGAGAAAGCTGAAATGCAGGGAAAGTGTCTGAAAGTTCTTAAACTAGTCATATGATACCTTGGAAGAATTTCTACCCTTGTATTTCAATTTTCCAGAAAGGATAAAATGCATATTCTACCCTGTCAATTATTTCCCCAGCTTGCTTGTGATGAATGTCAGGGCAGATATCTATTTTAAATTGGACCCTGTCATGAGTAATGCTTGAAGAATTACATGTACTTGGCAATTCACACTGAATGCAAAGCTGGGATGTAGGACATTTTCTCTCTTGTACTCTTTTTATCTTATGTGTAGGGTGAGAACAGAGTTCTAATGTAGTTTCTTTAGCAAGTGTAGTGTATCAGCAGTAATTAAAATTATTATTATGCTACAACAACAAAGGCTCTAAAATATAGTTTAAACATTACTTGGTGTTTTGTAGCTAGATAGTAAAATAGATATAAGTGTAAAATTGGGGTACAGAAAATTGATCCTAGAATGTCAATTCTGGGACATATTTTGGCGAGGATGTGAGAAATTAGACACAAATCACACTTTATACCTTGAAATTTGCAATAGAAATTTCAAAGCAAAATATGTTTAAGGTATTCTTTGATTCTGCTTTCTGTTTTATTAAAAAACCTATCTGAATGTTGAAATGAAATGAGTAGAAATTAGATAAGCATGAAATATTTTACACTGATGATTTTACATAATTATTATGACCTAAATATTTTTCAAGTCCAAAGTATAAATAAACCTAGTGAATCAGGTCTAGGAAAATAGACTGGATGCTGTAAAAATTCTTCAACTGCTTATTAGACATTTTATTACAGAATTTTCTCCTGGGGTGAGGGTGGGAGATGGAATTTCCTATGTGATTTATAACATGAAATTTAAGATGTAAAGAACTGTTTTGCTTCTTCTATTTTAAAAGACCCACAAGAGTTGTCTGGTTTCCCTCCTGTAGTAACCCTGTAATTTCCACCTACCTCCTGCATTTGATCACATATATTTTTCAATCCAATGCTTTCTGTTGACCTACCTGTATGTTGAATTCTTATGACACGCTTCATTAATGTCGTAAATTTCATGTCCTTGTCAACTGCTGAGAAAAATACTTAGACTTGGGATGAATTCTGTTGGATAAAAAGATGGAATGGTCGGATGCTACTATTCTTTCTTCCCCTCTCCCTTCCCCTCTCCCTTCCCCTCTGTCCCTTCCCTCCCCTCCTTTTTCTTCTGCTCTCCTCCCCTTTCTCTCCCTAAATACTTTACTGTAAAGGAAAAAAATTAAAATAAACTAAATATTTGAGATTTAATGTATTGGGGGAACTAAGGAGTGTTTGATATGGGGTATAGGGACAGGGCAAATGGGAATGGTTTTCAGGTGTTTAATAGCCAGGATAGGCTAGATTTTGCTTGGGTGACAAATAACCTCAAGTTCTCAGTGGTTGGCATAATGGAAGTTTCTTCTCATTCTATATATCTGATATGGGTTGGTGTTCAGACTTGATAGAGGCTTCCTCTGTGATGTTCCCTATCATGATCTCCTGTACAACGAGAAGAGGAGGTAACTCTGCTCATAAGTGATTCACTGGCCCAAACAAGTCCTATAGGAGGCTGATTGCAGAGTGGCCACATAAGAACCATCCAACCACGTGTCTCAATGGAAAGCCAGAAACCAATGACAGCTAGCACTGCTCCCTGCCTTTCCTCAAGAAAGAGCAAAACCAATCAAGTTTAAGGTAGATGCAGTGCCAACCACTTGAGTCAGGTTCGGCCCCCCCCTCAGAGAATCTTCTTTTTCAAAAGTTATGAACAGAATTTGGAAAACCAATATTGCATATGGAGGCAATGGTCAAATAAGTGATCCTAGGGTGTGTTTGTCTATTCATTCTTTTCTTCATGCCTTTGTTCCTTTGATCCCTTCAATAAATATTTATCGAACTATCATATATCAAGTGCATAGTGTAAACCTTGGTTTATTTATTTTCTTGATTTTCATTTTACTTGTGTTATCTTTGATGTTTGTTTCTTTAACACATTTTTTTACTGTCTTGTCAATCTCTTGTATGTATGTTTATTTTGAGTCTATTATTTTTTAACTTTCTTGGGGTATGAATCTGATCTGTTTTCTTTACCAGCCTATCCAGATGTGTTCTTACTAACTATTTGAAAACCAGGGAGTAAGCATAGTGTAGGGTTGTACATTTTCCCTCAATATTTCTATGAAACTATTTCAATAAAAAAAACCCCATCATAGTTTATTAATATTTTAATTAACATGTTAAAATTTTACCTATAGTACAGTAGGATAATTTTTCCATGCTGTTTGAGTTGAAAAGTCAAATGACTCTATTATATGTTACTCAGGTGACTCCAAAAACCTCTGAATAATGAGTAAAATTATTCTAAGGCACAGATATTCTTAGAGAGTGAAACATAGTGTGGTCCCAGAGTGCAACTAAAAAAAGTGTTTTTCAGTCATTGCTGTCCCCTGGGTTCATCCTTGCTTTGTCATCTGCATTTCCACTGTGCATCCTGACTTGTAATGTGGTCTCTAATTTTGTCCTTCCCAGCTGGGCAAGCACAGGTAGTGCCTTCGTCACCTTTGTGGTCTGCCTGCCACTCCTTGCCCCATGGCACCTGGCACATTGCAGCTGTTCAATAAAAGCTTGCTAAAAAGATTTACTTTTTACTATCCATAGTGATGGAACTTTTGAAGGGATACAATACTAAAAATGGAGCCATAATCATTCATTACAGAAGATAGTTTGAACGAAGCCTGAGATGAAACAAGAGAGACTATGTTGGAAGTTCTCTGTATAGAATGTTCTAGCATGTTCAGTTCATCTTGACATGTATCAAGGGAGCAATTTGTTTCACTTTGCCCATATAAAATTAATGTTTCAGAAAAAAAAAAAAGGAAACGAAAGCTTTCTGACATAACAAAGTGTCCACCAATCACTGGTATCATACTTTCTTCTTAGTAAATTTAGGATCTTCCTTTCAGGAAGGGGGTTGAAGCAAATTCTTCCAGGACCAAATCCAGTGTTTCTGCCTTGAAGAAACATTATTAACTAACATTTAAAAAAGCTACTTTATAGTCCTGTTTTGAGTCTAGGTAAAGAGTATTACTTTATAGTTTATGTAAAACCTTCTTTCAGAGTTTGGGTATGCATTATGGTGGCTGTTTTAGCTGGTTACTTTCAATTTTATTCAGTAAATTATCTAGAAGCGCTACGTGATGTTATCGGAAGCTGGACTTTTGCTTCACTGTACTTGTAAGGCTGAGCACAGGAAAATATTTCACAGTGAACGGGAAGGTTAAGCTTATGTGCACATGGGGAAAGGAGCTGGGGATGACAGCCATCAGTATTTCCCTCTTACTCAGGGCTTTGGATATTGAGAAAAATGATTGAAACATGAAGGATTTTGTTTTGCAACTTAGATTTTATGAAGTCCTCCCTGAGAGTCCAACAGTGGAATACAGTATAACATGCTAAAGACACTGACAAGATTTTTGTCGTAAAAAATACTGCAACAAAATATTGGATAGTCATACCTTCCTTTGGTGTGTATGGTAATAATCATTCAAGCCATTGGGGAAGGGTGGCAGCATATATTAATTGTAAAAGGTCCCAACCAGGATATTATGTTCCAATAAAAAGATTCTCCCAAAGTTACCATGCTTCAGGAAACGTGATTAAGAGTTGGTAACATGTGTTCACAAGTCAGGGCGCCCTTGGCAGTTTGAGAGCCTGGGCACATGTAATCTTGCTTCCAAGCATGTGAGGCTGTCACTGGTGGCGGTTCTAAGGTGTTCAAGTCAACGTGCCTGTGGCTTTGGGATCCTCCAGTGGAGCCCAGCCAAACTCCCATGGAAATGGGCCCCTCCAGCTTTCTAATGAAGAATCTTTGTGTTGGTCCTTGGGATTTAGGTAGAAGAAAGGAATGCCTATGTGAGTGCAGGTTCCACACTGGGTGCTTCCCAGGGTCCTTGTTCTCCAACCCAGGAGTCCTGGAGGGACCAGTCAATGTCCAAGGTGAGTGGCATCACTGTTGTGATTTGGCCTATTGTGCCCTCTAAGGAAGGTGCTCAGCTAAGAAAAACAAAACATAAACAGTCCCAGGCTAGACTTGAGTATGTGAGTATTTAAGGGCATTGGCCACTTTGCAGCTGTTGAATACCTTCACAGGTGGTGTGAATATTTTCATTTGTCATTCAACAGATCTGCTAAGGACCTATAGCTGGGTTTAGTTTTTGTAGGTATCCTTTTATAAGTTCCTGGAAACAATGCAGACAGGAAGTATTTATGAAGCTATTGGCCTGGTTTCATTTCATAGTTTTTCTCACTCAGGGTCTTGTCTGTAATTGGTGCTCAAAATACCAGGTTGAATGGGTGAGGGATGAGTTCCAAGCAGATTTATTAATAGAAGGCAATGAAGTGAACAAGGTGCAAGTAGGGGGACGAGTCTGGGAGCGCTTGAAGGAGTTAAGGGAGATACATAGAAGGCTCTGGGTGAGGTCAGAGAAGGTTGGGCAGAGATGGCCAGGTTGGAGAAAGAAGCATGTCTGATTTTTTGGACGCTCTCAGTCTGTGAAATCTTCAGAACACAGAAATGCTGGGGAAAGGATAGGGTTTTGCTGTATGACACAATTGGGCTTTTGTCCATGCCCTGCCACTTACTGGCTGTGACCTTGAGCTGGCCACATGGTGTCTTTGGGTCTTAGGTACAAGTTTCATAATTGACGTAAGATTATGTTTTACTCAGCATTATCTTGAGAATTAATAATGCATGTGAAAGTGACTAACAATGTGTGTGTATATATATATGTATGTATATATCCACAAATTCATTTTATAATTTACCAAGTGCTGCTTGGGGCAGGACAGTGTTCCCAGCACTTCCCAAGTATTAACGGATTTCATCCTCGAAGTAATATATTAGGTTGGTGTTATTTTTCTTGCTTTTCAGATGAGGAAACTCAGGCATTGGCCAGAACATAACATGCCCTTAGCCATCCAGCTAGTGGGTGGTGGAGCTGGGCTGCAAACCCATGTGGTGGAAGAGGAACCAGGACTCCAACTGCTCATAGTGCAACAGGACTTTCCACCGGAGTTCCTGCCATGGGCACCAGTGTTGGTTAGATGTTAGGGTTGACCTACCATAGTCACTGAGTCACTTTCATTTTAGCCAAAGCTGCCGTCTATCCTCCCATCCCCACCTTTAAAAAAAATACATAGAGCAATTAAAAAAAAAATACTTAGAGCAATTTTGGGGGTTAAATTGTTAGTCTTTACTGGTTATATTCCTATATAAGTCACTTAGCCTGTTAGTTTCGACTTCTTTCAAATAAAATAGAAATGTGTCTCTCAGCAGATAGCTGGAACGGGTAAGTAAGAGAATGCACACGAAAACAGTGAACTGTAAGACTTCATGAAAGTGAAAGGCCGTACCACAGTGTTTGATGTACTGGCTGTGATCAAGTGCACTTTTATTTCCCGAGTGACAGCAAA
The DNA here is from genome assembly GCA_004026585.1 of Noctilio leporinus. Taxonomy (NCBI): domain Eukaryota; kingdom Metazoa; phylum Chordata; class Mammalia; order Chiroptera; family Noctilionidae; genus Noctilio; species Noctilio leporinus. The sequence continues at coordinate 24,471 of PVIW01002017.1, read as the reverse complement.
CAAGAATAATTACATTGGCTAATACTTGTTAAACATCTAGGATGTCCTCAAGCTTTTGTGGCATTTTAAGTTTGCTTTTGAGTTTCATCATACACAGGGATTAGGTTTTAAACTTAAAGGCAGTCTATAAGATGAAAAATGTGTACAGTAAAAATTATCCTTAAAACACCTGAATATCCGCCCTTCCTCAGTTGAGCTTTAGACTGTTAATTCCAACATCTTTTTTGCTTTTGTCCCCTGCTGCATCCCAGGGCGTGAGACACAGATCAGTCCATGTTTGTTGAATGAGCTGATAGTTGATTTGCTCTGAAGGGCTAATTGTATAAAAAGGTGCCTCCTTTTAATGCTGACATCCTGGAACTCAATGTAGTAAAAGTCACATCCTAAGCAATCTGCGTGGGAACTCCCTTGTAGAATCTCTGTATTTGGAGTCCTCAGATTTAATGCAAATGTAACAGGACTGCACTGTTAATAGTTTTGTTCTTGCAAGGAGCTTCACAGTGGCTAGGACTATTCCATTTCAGAGGTGAGGAAACGGAGACTCAGAAGAGTCCAGAAATGTGGCCAAATTCTCACAGCCAGAGCCTCTGCTGGTTCTCCTGTGCACATCCTCGTGTTCAAAATGTGGGCTTTTCCAGTCTTCTGCAGCCGACTGTATAGTGTCTGTTTGCCCTGAGCAAAAGTAGGGAGTGAAGGAGCAGTGAGAACTGAGTAGGGTTGTGTCTGTGGGATTCTGTGATTCTGTGGAATCAGGAAGAATAGTCAAACAATAGGTACTGTTGCTGTCTGAAAGAGCGTCTTCCTTTTTTAGTCCTGTTGTAAACATCTGCGATGGTTTGAACTTTTGGAAGTTCAATTGCACTGTTACTGAGGGTATGCTTCCAAGATGGGACAGTTATTGGCCCCAAAAACTATTGCCTTCTTCTTGGACTTAACTTGGTCCTGATGTTCTGATAAATTCCAAGGATGATCAACAATTTAGTCTTGGAATGAAGACACTGTAGCTGCAGAAACCAACGACCCAGAATAATTTGTTGGCATCTGTATTCTGATGAAAAGTATTTTATGACATTTACTAGCCCTGAGTTGGTCAGCGCATGGGTTGTGTGCAGGTCAGTGTTGGGGGAGTGTGCTTACTTCATTTTGAGGACATTTTATGATAAAAGCTTGGAAACTGGCCTTGAAATTCCATGATAGGACTTCTTATTCCTGAAGTGAGGCCAGGACGTGGCTTGTTTTGTCATGCCAAATTAAAAAATTTTTGTTTGTAAGCAATTGTATTTGAGTCATTATTACTCATAAGCACCTGATGTCAGTGGCTTGAAGTTTGAGTCAGCTCATTAGGAAATACTCAGCAAACAACATTCCTTTGGGCTCTCTTCGGTGTAGAGTATCAAGGATTAATACAGCCAATAGACTATTTCCATGATGACATCTCAGATTTGAGTGATATACCATTTAGGTGTGTCAGAAAATATATCCTGGGATAACTAGTGATATCTTAATATTGGGCAAATAATTTTAAAAAATTTTTATTTCTTTTTAATTTAATTTTATTGTTGTTGTATTACATCCATCCCCTTATCCCTTTCCTTTGCCTGCTTCCCACCCACCCACTCCCTGCCCAAAGTCAGTCCCACTCGTCCATGTCCATGGTCCTTCCATGCTAGTTCCTTGACTAAACTGCTCCCCTTCTTTGTCTCCTCCTCCTCCTCTACCCTCCCCTCTGTCCACTGAAGGCCTATTCATTGTATTCATATATCATATTCTGTTTTGCTTGTCTGTTTGTTTTGTTCATTATTGTCCTGTATTGGGTGAGATCATATGGAATTTGTCTTTCACTGACTGACTTATTTCACGAAGCATAATACTCTCTAGTTCCATCCATGTTGTTGCAAAAGGTAGGAGCTACTTCTTTCTTTCTGCTGTGTAGTATTCCATTGTGTAAATGTACCAAAGTTTTTTGATCCAATCATCCACTGATGGGCATTTAGGTTGTTTCTAGTACTTGACTATTGTAAATAGCGCTTCTACGAACATAGGGGTACATAGCTTCTTGATATTGGGCAAATATTGATTGATTTGTTTAACCTTCTAAAAATCCAGACACTTTTTCTATCGTTAAAAAGCTATTATTAATACCTAAATGGGGAAGGGTGATGTTTTGATAGCTGTAAACTGGCCCAATCTTTATTCAGAAATTGTGTTGAAATGAGCTTATGGGCGGTTCTTATAAATGATGTCATGATACAGTAACACTGTATTAATCTTTTAGAAGTCCATTCTTGGCTCTTTTACTACAATAATGTTGCCAAATTTTACAGCTGCAGTATAATTTGAAACAATGAGAAAACTTCCCTGTTTACTAAGCAAAGAGGCTAATGATAAGTTAGTTTTTAGGTTACAAGTTGATTGAGTTGAGTGATAGCCAACTTTCTTCACTCTTCTCTGATCCTTTAAATTAAAGCCTTTCCCCCAATGCAATCATTCCAATTTGAATTCTTGAAAAACAAAACAGGAAAAAATCCTGAAAGTTACTTCTTTATCCTTTATCTGTCTCAGAGTAGCTAAGGAAGAGAATTGTGTCTGACGTTCCTGCAAACGGAATCATAAAAGGGCTTTCTATCTTATGCTACCAAAACCCTCTTACGTAAACTGGGGGGAAAAAATCCCAAAACATCAGATTCGGAGTAAAATCCCAGGAAAAAAATCGGGGCTGGTTTTAGCGGATTAGCTGAGAAGATGAATGCATTTTCATTGTGTTGCCTTCTAGAAACAAGGCCAGTGGTGAGTCAAGGCGCAGTTGGTACGCGTAGGTCTTCCTAGAAAGCTAGGTTTTGATTCCTAGCCTGTAGATTGCATCCTACACAATATTTCATTCTGCTCTCCTGTCCCAGTGAATTCAGTCTTCATATCCTTTGCGGTAGCTTCTTTTGATCCAGGGAATGTGCCCTCACCTCAGTTTACTCTCACTTTCCCACTGGCACCTGTGTTCCTGGTGCTGTGGGAAAAGAATGATTTCTTCCTGTCCCCATTACTGTTGTTTTGATCAATGGTCCTTCTCTGCCTTTCCCTGAAGAATCTGCTCTCCAACTACCTTACATCTCAGCCCCCATGTGAGAGCTCTGCGTGGGTGCCCTTACATGAAACGTGGTGGGAAACAGCACCCTGTGTTGTCACCGCAGCAGTCCCCTCCCTCATCCTGGGGAGTCGGTTAGAAGTATTGGACCCCACACATTTCTGGAGTTGGGTCATGTGCTTCTATTGCTGTTTCCTAGTGGATTCCTTAGCCCGCCTCCTGGCATTGGTCAGCTCATCTGTGGGCTCGTTATTAGGTCTCCTGATTTTTTCCATACTTGCTGCAAAAATCAAAAGTTACTATCACGTTGTGGTTGGATCACAGACACTTAGAGAAACACTATTGATTTCTCTCTGCGCTATAGGAACCATCTTACAGCCAAGGTCCCTTACCCTGTATTGTGCCCCGGACCCCTCTGACTGTCTGGTGGAGTCTATGATCCTCTCTCAGAATAATTTTTTAAATGTATCAAATAAGATATTTAGTGTTGCAAAAAAGCCAATCATGTTGGATTGTTAAGAAAATATTAAATTTATGATATAGTCATATATGTATTTCTTTGTTAAAAAGTGAATGAAATGACAAGACTTCACTGTGGGTCTGAGGACTACCATAATTTTAAAGTATTGGTGACAGTAAAAGATACTTTTGATATCTACAGGTCTAAAGTTTTAATAGAACAACAAAAAAAAAATCTCTGATTTCTTTTGGTGACAAAGTCACAGAGTCTGCTAATACTGGTATGGTTTATTAATTGGAAGAAATGTTAAATTTCAGCTACTTTAGTGAAATAAACTATAACTTTTCTTTCAAGTTCACAAACACCCTCAATGTGATCCACAGACTCTTACCTGTTTATGTGTGATGCCTTCTTGGTCTTTTGGTTTCATTGACTTCCCTGTTCTTGGGGCAATGGTGTCACTTTGTCTTTCCATCTGTTTTCCTTGTCCTTGCCCCTCCCTGGCCTGACCATGCTTTGACCCTGGGATCAGACAGGTTAACTCCATTCTTTAGTCTTGTCTATTGTGTTTACAGATGTTTATACAGTTCAAGAAATTCTTTGAGACCTTCAGGTTATTTCCTTTCCCTTCTGTCAAACTCTATTTAAGACTCCCAGTCTTCTCAGAATCAACCATTGAGTAATAGCCCACATTTGTAAAGCATTTTTACAGAGTGTATTTTCTCCTAGACATCTCACTTGACCTTAAAAGGAAAGAAGAATATACATTATTATTCCATCCATCCACCCAGTATTTACCGAGAGTCAGCTAGTGCCACATGTAGATACAGGCCCTTGGACATGGTGGAGAAATGCTACGTGACTACAGCATGGAGACCTAGTGTAACCTTAGGGAGGATTTAAAATAAGATCAGTGTGATCTGATGAAAGAGGGTTGGGGGAGGAAATAGAGGGAATGTTCTAGGTAGGATCAACAGCAGGTTGATTCTTTTTTACAGTAGAGAAAGGAAACTTCCTCAGTATTAAAGGGTTTGTCATAGCCATATCACCTGGGACCTGAGAGTCCTTACCTGTCCCCTCTGTGCCATCCAGGATTACACCTGACAGTCTCCTCTCGATTCTGCTTCTGTTGACTATTTCAGTTCATTGCTCTGTGGAATTAGCCAATCTGACATATGTCTCTTATCCTTTCCTTTCCAGTTGGATATTCATTGAAGAAACATGTATGTATGTGTATTTTAAAAATATAAACCTCCAAGTTAAAATTTTCTGAACTCGGTTGGCACCTAGGAAAAATTTAACAAAACATAATGATGATAAGGATGATAATATGAAATGGTAATACTTAACATTTAACTCTTGTTCCTTCTTGTTATAGAAGATTTAACATATATATAAATATATATATATATATATATATATTTTTTTTTTCCCCCACTTACTCAGCAGAGTGCCCTCTGAGTACTGAAGTCCCCAGGGGTTGAAGGGCTTGAGCTTACAGATGTATCTAGGACATAGTCAGGCTGGGATTTGAACTCAGGTAGTCTGGTTCCAGACTATCTTTTAACATTATGAAGTTTTATACTTTGGGTAGTAGGGAGATAAGAACTTGAACAAAATCCTTTGCTTGCATGACACTTGAACTCGTTATGGTAAAAGCTATCACCAAAACTTACCAATCAACAATTATTGTGTTGCTGTGTTGCATTTGCTCAGTGAGTTGCCTTGAAAGTTCTAGATAACCTTCCAACTTCGCTTGTCTGCTCTCCCTGCCTTGGCCACAATGTGATTCATTGCTTGGTTGACACATTCACCACCCACTCTGGTGGTCCATCCACCATCTGCCAATGAGCTCCTTCCAGAAAAAGAAAGAGTAGTCCTGACACATGATGAAATGCTTGAAAAGTAAAATAAAACAAACAAATTAAAAAGTAGATTGCAGGGAAATGTGCCTTTTAACTAACCAGCTCCACTGGCAGAGGTTATTAGCTACACCTAACTTAAATTCTTTAAAATCGTTTTTCTTCTTCTTTGAGGCTACAGTCTTCAGCTTTCCTCACAGTTGCACATTGGAATGGGTGCAGCTGAGCAACGATTTATTAGGTACAAACTGACGATTTCATATGGAGCTTAGTTTTCCTCCTACCCTGTGGAGCCAAATATTTTTAATTGTGTCCAAGAAAGGGCCCAATTGAAAACCAGGGATATTAATAAATGAAATATAATCATGTACTGCAGATATCCAGCAGCTGTTGTTCTAGGTGCTGAATTGCCTATCACACTCGATCCATATTTTTCCTTCTCTTTTTAAACTTGAAGGCTTTTAGATAATCCCAGGATATATAGAGGTTATTTGAGGATACTAAGGGATTTGAGGCTTTATAGTCAAGGGGGAAATAGAGTACAGTGAGAAACTCTAAAATATTACTATGTAGGACAGTATTTAAAAAAAGAATATGGTAATTGGGTCAGTTCCATATGTATCCATGTATATGAGAAAGACACATGCATTGGGAAAGGGAAAAAATTTATAGTCTGTAACACTGTCACATATTTGAATAGTGCTCTATGGATGGAGAAATGAACCTTTGAGAGGTTAAATGAGTTGACCAAGAGGCTAGGGAGAAGTGAGGACAGAGCCAGGATTGAGACACTCCTTCTGGCTTCAAGTACACTTGGCCTTTGCCTTTTGGCCAAACAGATGGCAAGAAGGTTCTACTGTCAGGAGAAAAAAATGGCAAGAGAAGGTCTTTATCTTGGGGGCTAATGTAGCATAGTTGACTCTGGATTTGAAAGTTTAGTACAGCCCTGGGATTACCAGCGTTATAACCTGTATAAATTACTCCACCCGGGGCCTTGAGTGCAGACTTCTCATCCCCAACCTGAAGGGTTTTGGAGGATGGGCTTACCTGCCACCTCTGAGAGGAGTTGCAGCCGTGTACATGGTAACATCTGCTGCTTGATAAATGTGAGATGCCCTTTGCCTTCCTTTACATACTCATCTCTAAGTTGTCTAATTTTTTCTGGATGCCATTTGTTTCCTGGTGGGTCCTCCTTGCCTTATAAACCTTATAAAGAACCATTTTATTCTTTGAAGCTTCAGCAGGTAAAACCCAACCACATAGACAAAAACCAAAGCAGAGCTATAGCATGTGGTCTGGTGACTTCCAAGAAGTTATCCCCTGGCCAAATGGTTTGAAGTCTTGTGGAGTCCTGAAGGTGCTCTTCTACCATTTAACTTTTAAGAAAACAACAAAGATGCAATATAAACACTAAGAAACAAGATGTAAGCATCATACACTGTTTATACTTGTGGCTGTGAATATGGAGCATGGTTGAGGTTTGTGTGTGGAGTGGTTCACGGAAAGCTGGCCTCACATAGGATAAGGATAAATGGGTTAAAGAAAAAAAAAACTCGCAGAGGTTGCTGTGGTTTATAAAAAGGAAGTGGTTGGGGGCAGAGATTGATGACCAAGGATTAGTAGGCCAGCAGCGAGAGCTGGTGCAGGTTTTGATGCAGACCTGGAGGGGCAGGGCTGGTGGGGCCATGCCTCCCTTCTTAGTAGAATGGGAAATATCATTAGAGGGTAATAAATATATTTAATTTAAACTTCAGGTCTTTATGTTTACGTGAGGAAAGATTAGATTCCAGATTTATTATAATTCCTTTCCCCAAATATCTGGGAGTAAATTTAAAAAAAAACTGAGCAATCTTCAATAACTCATATTAACAGGATGGGGGAGGCGGGAAGAGGGTGTGTGTGGATGATGTAGAACAATGAAGAATATAAAAGCCACTGATGGCTGACAGACTCCCACAGTCTCTTCTTCTCTATCTTCTGCCTGACCTTGGCTGACAACCATGGACCCAGCTGAATCCTCAGTGTGAGGAAAGGAGATAGGAGGAAGAGGCAACTCACATACTACTGACAATGGATGATCTTAAATTTTAAGAGACCATTACTCCAACTCTCCCTCCCAACCCTATTAAAAACTCTTTTCCTCTCCACTTCCCACACTCAGTGAAATATACTTATAAGCCTCTAATGCCTGACTTGATCCTCACTGTAATGATTAGAGTCAGATGTTTAGACACACTAGGCTAACATGCTTTGACTTGGCTACAGTCAAGACTATAAATCCATATGACAGATACTGGTCGATTGCCATTTTTGTTATGAACATAAATTATGTGGGATCTGGAGCCCGAAGTAAAATTATTCATATGGTTCTATGTCAACTAATCATCAAGGAAGCCTTTGTTTGATGTTGGTCCTGATTGTCTAATTTCAGGAGTATAAAAGGCAACAAAGGGTGCCAATTTCAAATTCAGATGTCAGCCGGTCATAATGATAAGGTTTTATAAAGGTGTGCTTTAAAGGAACTTTAATTTCACAAATGGTTCTTGATATATAAAGAATAATCTCATTCAATGCTTTTAAAAGAATGTTATTGACTTATTGAACTCACAGTATTTTTAATTAAAAAAGAAAATCTTATTGATTAGAATTCGAATAAATGTAATAGAGTGATCAGGAACATAGGATTTGGAATAAAACCTTAGTTTGAGCCTTGGTCATGCATATATATCAGATGATGCATATATAGTGTTTAGCCTAGTATGTGGTGAGCATTCAAGAAATGCTAGCTGTAATTAATAATGATAAACATAAATAATAAAATTACCACTGTTAACATCTTGAATTATGGTACTTTCTGAAAATGCAGAGAGATTAATGTCTGTTATTGTTATTGATGTTGTAGAACTTATTTATTTTTGCCTTTTAGTGCTTCTTAAAGCAATGTGCAGAATGTCAGTCACATGGCTGGAAAGTTTATCGGGAGGCGGCCTGATATTGATGTCTTTTTTAATATCCAGTTGATGTGAAATGTTCTTTAAGCTTTCCATCCCCTCCTTTGTCCCGTTCCCTCCTTGAAGAGAAACTTGGTGGCAATAATGTGTACATGATTTTTCATTTCTGCTGGCATAAATGACCTAAATATTTTGAGTCTATGACACCGTATGCTGCCAGAGAAAAAAGGACAGGATTAGAGTGTAAAGTCTGAAACCCACCCTCGCCCATGCATCTGTCTTCAGCCTTGGCCCCAGTTAGCTCTTCCTGCCTTTGTCTCCATGACTGGTATTGGATCTGTGGACATGCCTTCTCTCATGCTTGGAACACCATGTAGTTATTTTTGAAAAATTAGTAACTGCCTACTCACTAGACTGTGAATTCTGAGAGGGTATTTTATGAATCTTTGCACTCCTGGTACCCAACAGAGAGAGCCTGGCACTACATACTGAGTTAGTAAAGATTTGTTGAATAAGTGCATAGCCAGGTCAAGGCATGGCCTCAGGCTTACTTCCTGGGTGGTCTTGAGCAATTGACTTGCTTTTTAAGCCACACAATTTCTTTGTCTCACAAATGAGCATTGCACCTGATTTGGCTTCTACAAATCATTGATGGGAACTCAAGTGAACAGATGTTTTCTGTGAATTTCAAAATGTTGGACAAGAGAAGATAATAAAAAAGATCTAGTCGTAATATTGTGACCCAAGCTATAATCTTCATTGTGGTGTGGTTTATAATGATAAGAACGGGACACAACTGAAACTCCTATCACTGGGACATTCACCAAACAGGATGCTACCGATACACACCCCACCTAATAATGGGCAGCTGATAATGCTATTCATTCAATTCCTTATTATGTGCCAGGCCCTGTTGTAAGGATTTAACAAATACTGACTCATGCAATCCTTACGGCTTTCCTCTCTGATCTGGATGCCATCATTCTTAGTTTGCAGGTGAAGTAGAACCAACTAGATGACTTGCCTAGAAAGAGGAGCATAACATTTTGGACATGAATAAAGAGCCAGTTGAAAGGCAGTGTGTGGAATGTTGTGAACATTTATTAAGCAGAGAAGAAATAGCCCTGAGAAGCCATCCACCAAAGAATTAACAGCATTGGGCACTGGGGACTTCTACTTTCTCTGGGTACTTTTCCATTTAACTTGAAAAAAGTTTTTATAAGCATGTGTATTTTATAGTTAATAAAACGAAGCAATAAATGACAGTTCTAAACAAAAGAACTTTCAAAATTCAAAACAGAAGATACCCAAGATTTCTTTTTTTTTTCCCCTTTCCCACCATTTTCCTTGTTCCTGGGTCTTAGTAGTTCACTTGCTTTGGACTTTCATCTGCCATTCTTGTGAGGGAGAGTGACATTTAAGCTACTAAATACTATATAGATTGAAATCTCAGTCACTGTGAGAAGGATTACAGCATTCTAGCCAGCAAATGCCTCTTTCCATTAGGGAACAGACTTTTGAACTTTCAAAACTTTAATATACCAAATGATGCTATCCTAGCTTACATGGAAGTTGTAAAACTTAATTAAATCTGCCTTCTCATTCACAAGGCCTAAGAAGGTCTCCGGTTGGGTGAGCCCCTGAGTAGCTGGTCACCCATATATGTGTGTAGACTGTAATAAAGTTCAGATTTGTTTCAGAATGCATCACCACATGTATACATGCCGGTGATGTCCCCCGGCTGCCAGGAGCCACACCAGGGCTGCACAACCATGGCTCCTGTCATGGGGTTGTCCAGCCTTCTAGGCATGGCACCTCCACCTTGCTACCTGAGGGATTCCACCTCTCATTGTTGCCTCTGTTGCCCCAGAATTTTCTCACACTCACTGATCCAGGTGTTTGTAGAATTCCAGGGTTGGAATGTGTGGTCAGCCAGCCAAATTCCAGTTTAGAATGCTGCACATGACCATGAAACTGTTAATTTAGGCTTTTAAAGGGATGACAGGGTATGTGTGTGTGCGTGTGTGTGTGTAAGGGACGGTAATGAATATCAGTCAACAAGCAATTGTCAACTAGAGAACAAATGTGTATTTTGATTTACTGAGGTCTAGAGCGTTAGCAGTGACAAAACAAAAGTTTGAACAGTTGAATGGCCCTAGAATTGTAAATTATCCACATTTTACAAAGGATTGCAGTATGATTTTCTTTTTTTCAGAAAGATACAGTGCCTACTTTACCTCTGAATTTCTAGCTACTTCACAACTTTCTTCAGCAACGTCTCAGAATTTGACATCATTTCTAAATCACCAAGGTTGTTTTAATGCCTGAAATCAACCTTTCTTTTTTTGAAATATATGGAGGCACCTGCCTTCCCTTCCTTCCATACTATTGGGCCTGCTCTTTGGGAGGTACTGTAATTGGCATTGAGGCTACAACTTTGAATCAGATGGATGAGTTCTCTTGCTGTTAGAAGCTGACCTTGTACTAGGAACAGACAACAAATGAGTTAAATAAGAATTTCAGATAATATTAAGTGCTATGAGTAAAACTAAACAAGATCATGTAATAGGAGGTCTGGAAAGTGGGAGGGGGAGGGGACTTGCTGGTTTAGATTGGGTGGTCTGGGGAAGCTTCTCTGTAGAGCTGACCTTTCAGGTGAGACCTGAAGGATGAGAGGTTATGGGAAAGACTGTTGGTCAGACCTGACTTTTGGTCAGATCTGGGGGCTTCAGGTTCCCCCTTTGTAAATGGTGGCAGGCACAGCAGGAAGATGGTACCTATATCCCAGGTTGACTGGGATTAACTGAGGTAATGTACAAGAATATCCAAGGCCCTGGCTTGTGGCACAATGGATAATGTGCCTGCCTGCCTGCCAACGCAAGGTCTCTGGTTTGATTCCCAGCCAGGGCACATAACCAGGTTGCAAGCCAGGTCTCCAGCCAGGTCTGTGGCTGGAGACAGGTGAAAGGCAACCATACATTGATGCTTCTCTCCTTCTCTGCCCCTCTCCCTACTCCTCTCTAAAAATAATAAATAAAATCTTTTAAAAAATTGGTTAAAAATAAAGAATACCCAGCAGTGTGCTTTAGCACATAATAGTTTTCAGGTATAATAATAATTGGGCTTTTAAAAATGCCTCCTCACTCCACTTTGCATGTCTATTAGTTGAAATAGTTAGCCATAATATTGATATAAAAACCCATTAGCCATAGAGCCAGAATAAAAGGTCCACTGAAGCCATGCTTTGAATTTAGGGTGTAGGACCAAACAAGCTGGTGCCTGGCCTCTTGAAGTTACCAGAGGGGTTAATTGTGTCCCATTATTTGCCAACTTTATTTCAAGAGTTGGCTAGAACAGAGTTATTTGTTAGATGAGTTGGACATAGGGCTTCACAATATGAACCACGCCTTAGGTTTACTTAACTAGATTTCTACTCCCCAGGGAGGTGAGTTGCAGGAAGCCTTGAAGGCAGGGCCAGCGTGCTAGCCTCCTGGGGCTCCAGAGATATGCTCAAATCTTGGCAGATCCTCCACCAAAATTCCCCAAATCTGCAGTGAAGAGCATGGAAGAGATGGCTTTGTCTTGGGAAGACTAGAACGGCAGGTGTTACCTTGTAGCTGCCAAGTGCTAGATGTTAGAGATTCCTCATTGCAAGAATGCTGGAGAAAGCACATTTTACTAGATGTGGGCCAAGTTGAATTTATTCCTACTAGTTCATAGTTTTTTGTAGACTTTATTTCAAAAGCTGCATTCAAGTTTACTGAAATAACACAGTAATAATGAGGGCTCACATTTTTATAGCATATACACTTGGACCTGGATCTTGAGCCTTACCACAATCCTGGTGGTTGTTAGGATTGCCCAGGAATGGTATACCCAGGTGGTATGGAATGTACCAATGATGGCTATTGATGCTGGAAGGCAAAATGCCCCGGGGGTTGCTTCTGGGTTTTCCCACTAGCTGTGAAACCCTGGTTGACTTATTACTCTGTGACTTAATTCTTTCTTTAATATATGTTTTATTGATTATGCTATTACAGTTGTCCCAATTTTCTCCCTTTGCCCCCTCTACCTGGTATCCTCATTCCCTCCAGCAACCCCCCTCTTAGTTCATGTTGTTGGGTCATATATATATATATATATATAAGTTCTTTGGATACTCCATTTCCTATACTGTTCTTAACATCCCCCTGTCTGTTTTGTACCTACCAATTTGTACTTAATCCCTGCACCTTTTCCCTCATTCTCCCTCTTCCCCCTCCCAGCTGATAACCCTCCAAATGATCTCCATATTTCTGATTCTGATCCTGTTCTATTGTTTGCTTAATTTGTTCTGTAGATTCATTTATTGATAGTTGTGCATTTGTTGCCATTTTAATGTTCATAGTTTTGATCTTCTTTATCTTAAATAGTCCCTTTAACATTTCCTGTAATGTCTTGGTGATGATGAATGCCTTTAGCTTTACCCTGTCTGGGAAGTGCTTCAACTGCCCTTCAATTTTAAATGAGAGCTTTGCTGGACAGAGTAATCAAGGCTATAGGTGTTTGCTTTTCATCACTTGGAATACTTCTTGACAATCCCTTCTAGTCTGCAAGATATTTTTTGAGAAATCAGCTGATAGTCTAATGGGAACTCCTTTGTAGGTAACGCTCTGCTTTTTGCTTGCTGCTTTTGAGATTCTCTCTTTAACTTTAACCTTTGGCATTTTAATTACGATGTGTTTTGGTGTGGTCCTGTTTTGGTTCAACTTGTTTGGGACTCTGTATGTCCTGGACTTTTATGTCTATCTCCTTCACCAAATTAGGGAAGACTTTCTTCCATTATTTTTTCAAATAAGTTTTTAATTTCTTGCTCTCCCTCTTTTCCATCTGGCATCCCTCTGATTTGGGTGTGTGTAAGTTTGAAGATGTCCCACAGGCTCCTTATACTATTCTCATTATTGGGTTTTTTTCTTCTTACTGTTCTGATTGAATGCTTTTTTCTTCCTTACATTCCGAATCATTGATTTCATTCTCAGCTTCATCCCCTCCACTGTTGGCTCCCTGTAGATTTTTCTTCATTTCACTTAATGCAACCGTCATTGCTGCATGGGTCTTTTTTATGCTGTTACCATACTCAAAGAGTTCTTTGAGCATCCTGATAACCATTGTTTTGAACTCTGCATCTGATAGATTGTGTATCTCCCTTTCATTTAGTTGTTCTCCTGGAGCTTTGTTTTGTTCTTCCATTTGGACCATATTTCCTTGTTTCTCAATTGGGCAGCCTCCCTGTGTTTATTTCTGTGTATTAGGTAGAGCTGCTTTGACTCCCTGTCTTAGTAGTGTGGCCTATTGTAGAAAAGGCACCTATAAATTATGTGGGGGCGGAGCCTTAGGTAATCACTAGGCTGTTTCTACACTTTATGGCTCTGTGTGAGGGAGGGCTCAGAGAGGGGACAATGCCACCACCTGGCCTCTGGAAATTGCCTTTGAGGAAGCTGTCACCTGGCACTCACCCACTCACTCCCTTGCCAGTCATTTCACTATCTTCCCTTCTCCCCATATACCACTTGTACCCTTCTAGCTATTGTCCCAGTGCTGAATCCCAGAGTGGGTGGTCTGAGTGAATCATAAATCCATTGTAGTCCCTTTAAGAGGAGTCTTTTGAGATTCCTACAGTTTTTTCTGCAGCCCCAACCCCTACTGGTTTTTATAGCCAGAAGTTATAGGGACTATCTTCCTGGTGCTGGAACCCTGGGCTGGGTGGTCTGGCCTGGGGCAGGGATTGCTTGCTTCAGGGATGTCCCTCCTGATTTTTATCCACTACATGTGAATGTGGGACCGCCTGTTCTGCCGCCTCTTCTCACGTCTCCTTTCCTGTCCATGGGTCTCCACTTCTCTGCCCCTCCTACTGGTCTGGATGAATGTGGCTTCTTAAATCCTTTGTTGTTGGACTTTCATACAGCTCAGTTTTCTGATGAATCTGGGTGATGTTTGTTTTGTGGCCTAGTTGTAATTTTTGCTATAGTTGGGCAGTGAGGTGAAACATGTTTACTTGTGCCTCCATCTTGATGGGAAGTAGCTTAATTCTTTGTTGTAAAGTGAGGATTGTAGTACTCACCACTGTGGGGTGCTGTGATGATTAAGCCAATGTATGTAAGCCCCTCAGAGCAGTGCCTGGGTGTGAACCAAGACTCTATTTGGGGAGAGAGAGAGACTCCAGAGGTCACCTCACTGGCTTGAGTGAGCAGATTTGCAGAGTTGGGACCCAGTGTGAATCTCTTGATGCTAAATCTAGTGTTCTGCCTACTTTTTTTGTGTATGTTGAATAGTTAGTGGTTATGATTTTAAAACATAAACTTAGAAAGTAATATATTTAAGGTATTTAAGGTTATGGTAATAAAATAACACACTGTTAGTTGTAGTAATGCTGCTATTAACTCTGCTTTATACACAGAGGTACATAGTGGTTATTCTGAAATGACTTAACATTAGTTTTGTTGATATTTTTCCTATGCCACCAGTATTTACATATCTTGCTCCCAATTTTATAATGAATGTAAAAACCATAAGACTGAAAATGATATTTCCAATATTATAGTCAAACAAAGTTTCCCTGTGAGGCAAAACTATAAAAGAATATGATTAAAAAGATAAAGAAGAAACATATCTATCACGATATATAAACATTTTCCCTTCTAAAATGAGGTTATAGACTTTTCTCAGGGATACTGTCCTTCCTCAACTATGTCTTACATGACTCTTTGGAACATGCCTGGACAATCAGCATTACCTTATTTTAAATACATTTTTAAGGTTAATATTATTTTTTAAATTAAAAATGTATTTAAGGACATATTTATTTTAAAAAATGGTGAAAATCACTTAATAGTTTTTTTTCCCCAGAAGCAAAATGTGGCTCTAAAAGTAAAATAAGGAAATACTAGGTGAATAATCAATTTGGGGTTAAAAAGCAGAAGAGGTGGCAGGGTTGTGATTTTCCTGTATGGTCGCAGTGGGCAGAAGGCGGATTTCAGCTGGCGTTCTCTGTCACCATGGCAGCCTGTGCAAGGAGTGAGGAGTCCCTTCCTCAGAGGACCACGCTGATGGTTAGTTCCTCCTGGAGGTGCTTGATAAATCATCAAACACTCTGTGTGATATGAAGAAATGATGAAGAATCAGCAACTGTATCATTGGGCCTGAAGTCATAGCTTTTCTTTCCAAAGGTCATGGCTTAAGGGAAAGCCTTTTGGTTTTGACTATAGCCATCACCAAGTGGAAAGATTTGAATTGCATGAAGTCTGGGAGAGAGTTTTGGGGGGGATGTGTACTGATGTGATCAAGAGGCTGTTAAAATGAATTTTGCAAAGGAGCAGAAAATGATTTGACAACATACAGGCCTGTTGTCTGAGTGTTAAGAATGAATCCCACAGAGCTCTGATGACAGCACTGGCATATTGATTTGGGAGTGGGGTGGCAAGCCACGTGGTCTGTTGGGAGACACAGAGGAATGGGTAAGTGGGGGGTTCTAAAAAATTTCCTGAAAGAGGGACGAGGTCGAGTTAGCCCCGGGGAGGATGTCCTGAGAGTGACCCCAGACCAGCTTAATGTAATTCAGGTGGACACACAGGCAGGAAGACGGGAGGTGCCTGCTTGGATCTACAGATTGGGAACATAGGTCAGGCACTTTCCTGCTTCAGTTGAAACCTATACAAACTCATCCATTTTCATTAGTGATGCGGGACTGAGTGCTGTCCCTTAATTCACCTGAGCCAGGAGACTGTCGACCTAACAAATGTCTTGGAATGGAATAATTGTACCTTCCCCTTAACACTTATATAAAACTCAGATGCTTGTTTTATTGCTGACTTAACCTAGGATTTCCAGTTATAGTTGGGACATTGGTTAACTTTGACGACAACTTATTTTGCTCATATTTTAAAAACTGAGTCCAAGGTAGTAATTTTTGCAAACATGATATATGTGAACGCATGATTGTGTTCAGGAAATTTCAGCATCAGGAGACGATTTTAACTTGGTTGGAGAGGAGAATAAGTTGCTGCTTCAAGGTTGACATCATCATGAAGAACACAAGCCAGGAAAATGTTACACAAACATCTCAATGGAAAAGACCCTTCCAGGTACCTGTTCTACTTGGAGAAGAGCATTCCTTTAACCGGGAAAAAATAGGAGTCTTTCTCACTTCAACTGCAGCCTTAGCTGGGAAGAAGAAATAAGATCTCTGTGACCTTGAGTTAGTTCTCCATTGTTCTAAGCTTTAATCTCCTTATATCTAAAATGAGGTTAATAACAATATCTATTTTATTGGTGTTTTTGTGAGAATTAAACAAAACATGCATAGCACTTGGCATATGTGCTCAGTGAACATATTTTTAAAAAAAGTAATGGGAAGTGCTGTTCTCATAGTCTGGTGAGGTAAGTGGCAGTCACCCTCTTTTCCTCTGGGGAAGTGACAAATCCGAGTTCAAGTCCTGTTCTCATGGCCAATTGTGTACGTAATGGCAGGGCTAGGATTCAAACCAAATGCCTTATGATTGCAGAAGTGCACATTCTTCCAACTGCACTTATTTTTGTCCTGATTATTAGCCTCTGTGCAGTATCACTCAGCAAATAGTAATTTCAATTTCTTTAGCTTTTATTGAATATCGTGCTCTGAGTCCACTGTTAGCTTGTATTAGCTGACTGAGTAAGCTTATACAGATATTTCACCTTTCTTTCCTTCAGTTTCCTCATCTGTAAAATGGGAGTAAACTGGTGATTATATATGGGATTGTGTGAACTTTAAATAGTCAGGATACATCAAGTGTTTATCACCATGCTCTGTATATAGTGTATGCTCAAAAAATGCTGATTGTTTTCTATTTATTCTTAGCACTGTTGTCATTATTGGTTTAGTGTTGGCTCATGTACTCTGTTTTGGCTTTCAGTTTCCAGTACTAAATTTGATTTCTGCTTTGGTGGAATCCCGCTTCTCTGCTATCAGCCACCAGAATTGCAAAATGAACATTTGTTAAGAGCAGGCCAACATATTCACTTATGTCATATAGAATACGTGTACTATATTAAAGTTTTAAAGTCCAGAAAATCCTGAAAGATGAAACATCTGGCCCCAAGGATTTCAAACAAGGTTTGGTGGCCCAGTACCTGGTATGATTAAGCGGCCAATAACAATCTTTGAAGCAGGATTCAGGATATTTTTTTGGACATAACTGTTAAGTATAAAAAAGCATGTTTGGTTAATGAGTAAGAAGGCTTACTAAGATAAGACACTGTATCTCACTTTTATGCAAGTGAGATAATTCATTAATTCATTCAGCCAACATTTTTTAAAAGGCTCCACTATGTGCCAGACATGGTGTTAGACACACAGGTCCAAAGTTTCTGCCTTTTCAAAGCATGTAGCCTGGGAGTAAGTGAGTGAATGTGTGTGTGTGTGTGTGTGTGTGTGTGTGTGTGCATGTGTGGAAGGCAGTCTTATAAACAGATATATTTTAATATATCCCGGTGGTGGCTATAATCGTCACAAGCTGGAAGTTGTGGTTGAAGGGCAAAGATTGAGCAGATAAGTTTTAAAGAAGGTAAGTTTTAAGCTGGAGTAAAGGTGTGGGGCTTGGTGGAGAGAAGGCAAAGGTGGGCTGGGGAAACACTGTGAAGTAGCATGGTGATGCTTCAGGTGGTCGGGCCAATCAGTGGCCTACTCCAACCTCCTGAGTGATGTTCCGAGTCTCAGAACAATTACGGTAGATTCGGCCAATAGTGCTGTTCTCTCTCTCGCTCTCATCTTCCCTCCTTCTTCCTCCCTTCTCCCTTTCCTTCATGCCTTTCTCCTCCTGTGAACATGAAACCCTGTTAATAATTTAAGTGGCTATAGTAATATTTATTCCTGATCTTGTTTTTACATACAAGGCAAAAATAAAATCAGGGCCTTTCGGAAACAAACACACCAATACCCAGTTTCAGGCACGTAATGAGTGCTTTAAAAATGTAGGGTGAATGAAAGAACCTAGGTCCAAGTTAAAAAGCTCTTCCACACATCCTCACTGGCACTTTAAAGTAAGCTCACCATGCCGAGACCCACGGATATTCACCCAAAACTCTTGGAGCCAAATATGGCTCATGTTTCATTTTAAGAAGTTACATGGTGCATATAACCCATACGCTGTAACCTCTCCAGTTGCTGCATCTTCCACTCACACACGAATATTTGATTTCTAATGAAATGTATACATGTTTGCATTGAAGAAATAAAGACAATCACATGGTTTCCAAAAAAGTTTAAGTCTGGTATTGTCACAAACTGAGTTTTTACCACACTTACATACTTTTGGTTTTCGGAGCTTTGGGGATTCTGGAATTGAGCCGCCGTGGCCCACAGTCGCTCTCTGTAGCCACTTCCTGCTGGCACTGCTGCCCAGCCTGCCTTTAAAAAATTCACTTCCCCTGGGTCACACAGAGTGGCTCTCCATATCATTTGTCTCCTGTTTCCTGCAGGAAATCTTTATTTCTTTTATGCTCCACTGTCAAAGAGAAAATCAGAGGAAAGGTTGTCCTTGGTCCTCTCTCTGGGTGTCTGTGTTAGATCCTGATTAGCTCTGTGTCTACGAAAATATTCTTCTTGGCCACCAAGTTTCTCAGTCACTCTCCTGATCCCTCTCTTATCAGTGGTTGAAGAATTTGACATGGTTCATTGCTTTTAGCAACCTGGGTTTGGCCTGGTATAAATGGCTTTTTAAATTGAGAAGAGCATATCTGTTTTTCTTCTGAACACTTAAAAAGGTTTTGAACATGAAACAGACTGAAAAGAGTAATTTACTTGTTTTCATACAGAGGGATAAGGACTTCTAATGGCTTCATGTCTGTAAAGGATCGTGATCTCATGAATGGATCCAGCCTCATCCGTTTCCGCCTTATTCCTCTTTGCACGGGCAGTTACCTTCTTCACTTTTTAGGACTTTCAGATCTTTTTTCCTACCACCCCATCTCTGTTTCCAGTACCTGCTACTTTTTAACCAATCATATTGACTTCTAGTTATTTTCCCCTACAGACCTGGTGTCAGTGAGCATTGGATTGGAGAATCATTTGCCACTCTCTAAAAACACTTGCCTAGCAAGCCTGTTGCCTCTAACTTGCTCCTGATGTCAGAGTCTTTGCTGGGACACTTAAACTCTACCTTCCCAGCTGCTTCAGAGAGCTGCACAGAAAGAGGCTTCCAGCTCACGTCAGGGGAATCAATGAATGAATGACCTTTGGTACCTCTGATTCTATCGGATAATCAGAAAAAGAGGCCAGATCTAAATTATTTCACATCCGAGCAAAACCTGGCAAGTTTGAAATGGATGGCTTGAGATAATTTAAATTTTTGGAGAATTCCCATCGTTCCTCCTACTCCTTTCCTCTTCCCACCATCACCCATCCCAGGTCTCCCTGGACACCCTATTCATTTCTTCTGACTCAGAGGATGCCATATCATGTGTACTGTAAGTACTGCATCAAGTTTGTCTTCCAAGTAGAGCTTCCTTTGCCAAGCTCACAAATGATGGATTTTGTTTTCCTTCAGCCTGAGGGTCAAGAGAGTGGGCAGTTTTGTATTTCTCAGGCACCACGGTCATTTCCTCCTTCCCACCCTGAGGTCCCTCTCCCCGTCTCATGCAACAAATCAGCTCGTCCCGTGCAGTGACCTCTACTTGGTCAGATGCGAGTCTGGAAGCCGTTGTCCACTCATTTCCTTAAATAAGTGGAAGGTAAAATGTTTGAAAGTAGGGCAGCTGTGGGGCTGTTCCAAAACACCAGTGTTGGTTGTTTGTTTTTCTGGATTTTAACAAAGGAGCTTTTGCCAGAAGACCTTTGCCCTCCTGCTCACACATGCCTCCCCCCAACCTCTGATTACAAAAATACGTAACAAAAATAAAACAGAAGCCAGACTTAAGGTTATCTTACCAAAGCAGGACTCCTTCCTTTCGACTGTACAAACAAATGAGTCCCCCAGTTGAGTTTCAATCAATCATTCCTGATGAATTCAGTGCACGTTTTGCTTTGTCTTTAACTTATCCCACATTGTCTATTCCTTGGGGCTTCTGCTGTTTCCTCCCCTTGTTTACCCACTAAATGGTGAGTCTGGTTGGAAAAAAGGAACAGTTGACTATTTTTTTTTCTGTCCACATGTTCAGCAATTAGAAGATTCTCCAAAGTTTGTGCTGGGAATAAGCAGTTTTCCTTGGGTGGTCTTCATGTGTTCTTCCCCACCCCCCTCAAGCATTTGGTCCCCTTTCCTTTCTTGACCCTTTCCCAAGAAGCCAGGTTGACAGCCCATGTTTCACATGCCGGCTTTCTAAGCTGCATGTGAAAGGGCCATGTTGTTTGAAATCTCTCTGCTTGGGAAGGGAGAAAGTGGTGTGTCTAAGATGCTAGCAGCACCGGGTGTAGCAGGTGCAAATGTTCTAGAGGAGTTCCAGCAAAGGGAGAGTGCTTAAGTGGTTTTGCCGAATTCTTTCTACAATAGCATCTTTTGGATATTATAGTCCATCTGTGCTTTAAATATTTCTATTCTATTAAGCAGTGCTTTTTTCCCTTTCCTGTGCTCTGACCTCTGGGTTACTTGGATATAAATTTACTGTGTTTAGCCATTGGGTACTCATGTCTGAGGAACAAACCTGTTATTCTGGTCTAAGATACATGAACAAACTGTTCTCTACAGACTTCAGGATCTTTGAGAGGTGCTGCTGACACCTTTCAAAGGTATTTGGCAGCATGATGTTCTATTCAAACAGATTTTCAACTTAGTTGTATTTATGTTTGTATTAGGCTGTGGTAAGCTCATTGTGCTCAGATTTGAACCTGTAAAAATTTATGAAAAAAAGACAGTGAGGAACAATGAACTCAATGGAAATGGTCATTCCACCTATAATCTTCAAGTTTTCCTTTCTTGATTTCTCTTCATTTAAGTTTCATTCAAAGGGTATTTTGTTTGTTTGTTTTTTTGTTTGTTAATCAGTCAGGCTGGGCTGGGCTATGCTGCAGTAACAACTCAAATCTCAGTTACATAAAAGGACTTATTATTTTAAGTTACATATTATTTAAGTTATTATTATTTAAGTTACATATTCATGTAGACCTCATTCAAGGATGCAGGTTGATGGAGTCTTTTCCCATTTGGAATGTTGCTAGTTACCATAGTGAAGGTAAGGACACCTGATTAATTACCTACCACATTTTGTGGCATTTAGCTTAGAAGTAGTATTAATTCCACTCAGATTTTGTTAGCCAGCAAGCAAAGTTATATAAAGGCAAGTCAGATAGCCATGCCTAACTTCAAGTGAGTAGGAAAGGGTAATCTTATCAATGCCCTTGGAGAGAGCAGATTCATAAATTTTAACCAGATACAGTAATGAATGCTAGAGACACAAAAAATGAATGGAGTATGTCCTGGTCCTAGAGAAATTACATTTTGGGGAAATAGCTTTATGTAAGAATTTCAAAAATACGAGGAAGTTGAAATAGTTTCAAAATGATCTCTGTATTAAGAGATTTGAAATGGCTTTTTTATCATCCCATTTCTCCAGTATTTATATTTTCCAGAAGTGGCAAATAACTGAAATAATCTTCAAAACTTTAAATCTAATTAAGAAAAATTGGTTTTACTTCATTTTCTATAATTTAGAGTACTCCTTTCAATTATGATGCAACACATAGTTTTTGTAGTTTTACCATGCTTTCACAGTCTAAAGATTAAATGCGCCTAAGGAGAATAACTTCTTTATTACATGCTGGCTGAAAACTCAGACAAAATTCCATTGAAAGCCTATTGGTTTTTAATTTTTTTCTGTGCCCTTCAGTGCTAAAATTGGAAATAAACCAGCATTATGGCTTCATAACTCAAAGTGTAGCAATTCTGCACAATACACAAGCAAATTTGTCATTTAAAATATCAGACATCTGTCTGAAGTTGGTGCTGACCTTCTAAACTGCAACTGAATGTCCAGATTGTTATTTCTTCATCCTCGTCAGAGGCATTTTCAGAGCTGGGTTCACAGCTCCATGCTTCTTGTCTGCTTCCCACTGGGTTATGGGTTGTTTCCTAGAGTCTAGACATGAAATGAAAAAAGTGATTGTGTAATCCATTTCCCATTCGCCTCTGCAGAATTCAGAGGAAGGTCTCAAAGCTTGGAGACATACCACCTCCTCTTACTCGGTAGAAAGAGCAGATGTTCAAGCTGTACAGAAACCAGTTGAAATCTTGGCCAGCGTCTTGCTACCTGTAGAGCCTTGGGCAAGTCACTTAATCTCTTTAAGGTCTCAGTTTCTGTCTTTGTAAAATGAGGAAATAAGAACTATTTTAAAGGGTTGTGAGAGTTAAGAATATGGTTTATATAAAATGCCAGCAAAGCCTGACATGTAATAAGCACCTGGCACAAAGCTTACTGGTTTTCAAAGGAGTTCATTGCATTTTATCTCATGGGAATAAATCAAGGAGGCGGAAGGCATATACCTGAATTGGTTTTCCATTAACTTGCCCCCCCACCCACCCAAAAAAAAAATTAGATTTTGAATTCTCTTGGAGTCACAGCCACAGCTGACTTAGCAAAGATCTTATTTAATTATGATACATGTCTGTTTTCTCCTCTGTTCCTGTTTCTCTCTTTATCTTGTGAGATTCCATATAGACTGAGACCCCTTTAACTATCTTTTTAAACTTACAAATCTTTTCCTCCTCATGCTCTTTTGAATGTTGAGTGATACGTTAGTGAGCAAGATTGATGCCAACACTATAAGAAAAGAAAACAAAAACTTTGGTAGTTTTAATAATAATAGCTAACACTAATTGAAGCTGTGCCCAGCTTGTAATGAAAGTTTTCTTTTTTCATATGAAATCATAGTTAATGCTCCATGTTAGGTAGCTATGAGTAGTTTTTGCATATTACAACTGAAAAAATTCAGTTTAGAAAGGTAAGTGACTTGTCCTAAGCAAGATACTTAGTAAATGCTAACAAGCACTGTGTTTGGAATTTGAAAGCAGGGTGGTTTAAGTTCTGAATAGCTTGTTTTTCCTCACTGAGCCCTATTGTACAAAGAAGTTTGAGTTCAAAACGGAGGTTGGATTCCTGGCTGACGAATGTTGTGTGAACACTGCTTGAGTAGATGAATTGTGGAAACTAAAAATAACACGGTGTATTGCTGCCTTTTTGTACAGTTGAAACTTACTTGTCTGGGAAGCTTTAAAATATAAGGACGGTTGCTTCTCACAATTTCTGACTGGGAGTTTTTAGACCTAGAAGCCTGTCCTTTGTGTAACTGGCCATACGCAACCTCAGAGTTTTTGTTAGTGTCGGCCCCTGCCCCGTGTCAGTCATGGGAAGGTTGGTAATGAGAAGAAGACAGGGATAAATGGAAACCAGAAAAACAAACAAATAGGCTGCACCTGCTTGCCGGAATGGCTCCATCGTTCTTCTCCCCCCTGACAACTTTCTAAACAAGTTGACCTGGTAAGTAAATTCAGGGGTTCTTTGTATTGTTTGGAACAGTGTCATTAGGGTATGGATAGCTTTGCTGTCAGTTCCCCATTTAAAAACATTTCCTAAGCTAAATGTTAAGAATTAGGTGGCAGCCATCAGTATATATAAATTTTTACTTTGAATGATGAGGCTGACTTGCTTGGATCTCATTCAAATGATAGTGGCCTTCCATGAACTTAAAACCTGTTTGCTAAAACACAGGACATTTGGCAGATCTTAAAAGGATCAAGGGTTTTTATGGTAATGTTTATTTTTTTAAGTAGGCAGAGGAGGCTGGTGCATAGTTTTCTAATCTAGTTTCATGGTCCATTTTGATCAACCCTGATAAAACTGAACTGGACAGCATCTGTCAAAGGGTTAATACCCTGGAAGTTCACCTTTAACAATTGGCATTCTGTCCTCTGCATTCTTTTTTTTTTTTTTTTTTTTTTTTTTTTTTTTTTTTTTTTTTTTTTTTTTTTTTTTTTTTTTTTTTTTTTTTTTTTTTTTTTTTTTTTTTTTTTTTTTTTTTTTTTTTTTTTTTTTTTTTTTTTTTTTTTTTTTTTTTTAATTTTATTGTTGTTGTATTACATCCATCCCCTTTTTGCTCCCCTCTGTCCCCCCACCCAC